>CM074929.1:23138181-23152406 GCA_037576815.1 Pangasius larnaudii
CTCACACCTGGCTCTTAAATATACACCCACCAGACTACTTGGTAGAGGCACCTTTACCAGCAACTACAGCTACCAGTCTTTTTGGGTAGCTCTTGGAGTGGTACACCTGGATTTGGAGATCTTCCCCCATTGGCTGGTTGATTTTCAAAGAGGTTGGTTGATGGACAGCAACCTTCAAGTAATTCCATAGATCTTTAATTGGATTTAGGTCACGGCTTTGACTAGGCCACTCCAGAACATCCATGTTGTTCCTAGCAATCCACTCCACGGTAGCTTTGGCCTTATGCTTGGGGTCATTGTCCTACTGGAATATAAACTTCTGACCCATTTTCAAACATTTTGCAGATTTTATCAGGTTCTTCTCCAAAATCTCCCTGTACTTGGCTCCATACATCCTCCCCGCAATCATGATCAATCAAGTTCTCCAGTCCCTGCAGATGAGAAACATCCCCACAACATTATGCTTCCATCACCATGCTTCACAGTCGAAATGGTGTTGTTTTGGAGATGAGCCGTACTGGCATGCCAAAAATTTCTAATTTGGTTTCATCTGCCAGTTTGTTGCAGAATCCTCCAGGTATCTTTGCGCAAACTTCATACGGCACACAGATGGCTTTCGAGAAATGGCTTTCTTCTTGCCATCTTTCTATACAGACCAGATGAGTGCAATAACTTTGGCATTGTTGTGGTTGGCTATAAAATCCTGTAGGTCTTTCAAAGTTGCCATTTGGTTCCTGTTGGCCTCTATGACCATGTCTTCTCTCCCGGTCATCTAGTTTTGAGGAACGCCCAAATTTTGGCAGGCTGTAGCTGGTGCCATGCACTTTCCACTGCTTGATGATGGACTTCACAGTGTTTCGCAGTATCTTCAAAGCCCGGAAACATTTTTATATCCCTCACCTCACCTTGTGTGTAGATTAGCTAGCATCCATCCAACCATCCATCCATTTCTCTTCCATTTTCCAACCTTCTTCTATCTATTCATTCATCCTTATATCCATCTATTACAGTGTTTGGCAGCCACCTATTTATCTGCTCATACATCCATCGATTTTTCCATCAGTCCATCCTTCCATCTTCCATCTGTCATCTACCCATCCACTTCTTTATGTGCCTATTTAACCTACTCCTATGTTCTATCCATTCATCCATACATACATACATACATTTCTCTTCCATTTTCCAACCTTCTTCTATCTATTCATTCATCCTTACATCCATCTATTACAGCATTTGGCAGCCACCTATTTATCTATCTGTATAACCATCCATGCCCCAATTTTCTGTCTCTCTATCCATCTATCTACTGATTCCTCCAGCCCTCCATCCACGGTTCTATTTTCTAAAGTGTTTATAAAATTATCTCACCAATCCTGTCCAGTTGTTTGGAGATGTAGGGTGAATCTTCCCACAGCTTGGCTCTGAAGCACTTGGCCAGAATCACGGCGTTAAGTTGGGCTGAGAAATTCTTCTTGGAGTGCTGAGCGAGAAACTCCACCAGGCCTGGCACAGAGCACACAAAACACCAAGCTGCTCAAACACTCGATCATGTGGGCCGATCGATTCCGACACTGACAGACTGAGGCAATTAAAAACACATTATCAGGGCAATTACTAAAGACATGATCACACTGCAGTTTCAATAAAGGCAGGTTACATCTGCTAAGTCTGATTCCACTCCTGAAAATCTTCCCAGTGTCTTGCGTGAGTCCAAACTCCTGAATCGGGATGCAGCCCAGCTGAGCCTGAATCAAACTGGTGAGAAGGGAATCATCAAAAAAAAAAAAAAAAAAAAACAGAACAAAATATATGGCATCAGAAATAAATTAGTATTGAATTAGTAGTAAAAGTCAGTTCATTGCACAACTGCTTGCACTATTTAATGCGTAGACGATGTCTACAGGGGTTGCGTGAAGAAAAAAGCTCACATGCTCTCTGCGGATTCGTTCTAGTCGTATTATATATAATATCTAAACTTTGCTGACGATTTCCACATGCAGAGTAAGACAACTGGCACTTCTCAAAGTCATCCATCTTGGAATGAATCGGCTTGGAAACAACTCGTTTGTAACGACCAATCACAGACTCGGTCGTGTCGGGGGTTAGTTTGCCCACATACATGGATCTATATCTATAATTGCTCTGACCAGTTTTTTTTATAGATGTCAACTGGAGATCATAACGTTGAATAAGGTCACATGACCAAGTATGTGCTCTGTCTCAATGACGCTAAGCTAAGATGAGGCTAGGCAGTGTCCTTTTAATGATTTAACAGCCTAATAATCTGTTAATAATCCAACCCAGAGCTCTACTGTAATAAAAGCTTTCGTATATACACCTCAGTCAGAACAGATTAAATTGATTGAATCCAGTCCAGATGAAATTCCTATCCGACTGAACAAGGTGTGATAATATCCTTTTAATAATCCGTTAAACAGAAGAATAATCGCTGTGTAAAGGTTTTTGTCTGATTACTTTGACTATGGGAATCCGTGCATGTGGATAATGGTGTCCTTGAGAAAAATGAAATGCTGAAATGCTGAATAGCTTTACTGCACTCACAAGGGCTTCTTCTAGCTCTCTGTTTAATTATCAACCTCGGATCAATTTCTGCTGTGATGGAAATTTGACATTTTTAAAAGCTGAACATGCCACCTGAACTCACACGTTCACGGTTGTTATGGTAGCGTATGTGCATACCTTTGGATTAGATTACACATAATGTTCACATGTAATCCGATTCATATGAACAGGATCCATATGAACAGTTCATTCAGAATCCGCAATTGAGCAAATGGAGAATTTGGTTCATACCAGTTGACTTTCATGTCGTTGCTTTTGATCTTTCCCTCCATTGGATACCTAAAAAAATCAGATTGATAGAGTTCGTTACTATTTAATTAGAGTCTGAGAAGCGTTATTTCTAAGATGATTGTGTAGAAATAGTTGTACTGACCGGATAGTGACCCTGTTCTTATCCTTGTTCAGCATGTTCAGGGTTCTCTTCTCACTGACTCTCAGCTGGACGTCACTGAACTCCTTCACCTTCGATATTATTTCAACCTGACACAAGTACGACATGTTTGGTACGTAAGTGAGGTTTTGTCTGTGTGAACTCTAATGTACAGACAGTATATGAAAATACTAAATCTACCATGATTGACAAATCAATATTATCAATAATATTATAATAAATGCTATAACAGCCTGACATGTAGGATTAGGTAAGAATAAAATTGTGACTGGCTCACCAATTCGGACAAGGTTTCTGTTCCCGTCACCTTCATAAACTGCTTCATGGTGTCAAATGCAACACAGTATCGCGCCATCAGCTTCCCACTCTCTGTGCACAAGAGACCGTTGATTGATCTAATCAGCAAAATCTGTCAGTAGTAATTAACGCTACTGTTGGAGAAAACCCATCAGATGCTCCTGTTAAGACTGGAGTGGAAGAACTCGAGTGTCCTGCACAGAGCCCTGACCTCAACCCCATTGAACACAATGATCACTAATGCTCTTGTAGCTGAATGAACAAAAATCCCCACAGCCACGCTCCAAAATCTAGTGGAAAGACTTCGCGGAAGAGTGGAGCTCATTATAACAGCAGTGGAATGGGATGTTCAGCAAACACATATGGGTGTGATGGTCAGGTGTCCACGTTTAATTTAAAAAAACAAACAAAATGATGTAGAAATGTTTTTATTTACTTTAACTTTGCCTTGAAGAGAATCATGTTAGTTAGATAAGGAGCAAGTTTAACAGCCACGGCTGTAAAATATACATCATTATTTACGCTTAATTTAACCAAGGTAGATATGTTGGGGGAACAAATCTATTTTACAACCCAATCCTGGCCAAGAAGGCAGCACAATTCAACACAACCCTGAAAACAATACCTCACCTGTAGGTTTGATGTTTATGTCCTCATCCATTGTGATCAAATTATAGGAAGCCAGTGCGTTCAGGTTTCTTAGACAAAGCTCTAAAATACGGCACAAATTACAACCGCAATAAGTCGAGCAATCTTTAATCACTCAGATAAGAATGTGAGAGATTTGTCACACCTTGCAGTTTGGTTTCAATTCCACATTTGTCGAGATCAGGAGAAAAACCTGGAGAGTTGAATTTGAAGGATATTTTCACAACATGCTAAGTGTATATTAGGGTTTCTGTTATCACAATTTTAAACATTCCTTATTACCATAGTGTTTGGGATTCTTCAAAGCTCGGATGTAGAGGAACGTGGAACGAATCCAGTCTAAAGCCATGTTCACGTCAGAGATGGTGTAAAGGACAATCTCAGCATTCAGATGCTCTACCAGGTTTGTGTGCAAGCTTAAGACAGTTTATTGAATTAGAAGACAACAACGGGAATGCAGATCAATACACAACAAATGAGCTTTAAATGATTTAGAAGAATCAGAAAATCTAACTAGTACTGAACATGTGATTGTATATAACAGTCTATCATGCTCCAGTGTGTAGGGCTGGAGGCGTAGAATCTGCATTTCTTGATGAAAAGGGAACCCATGCTCTTCTGGATAGTGAGATATTTGTCCGAAAAAGCCAACAATATTCATCACCTTGAGATCGCCACCTTACAGTGAAGCATGGTGGTGGTAGCATGATGTTGGTTGCTTCTCTGACTAATCCTCTCTTTACCTGCTCACCTGACTCTTACTGGATGGCCTCCTCTAGGCAGGACGCTGTATAGTAATAACGGATATAATGTCGCTCTGCAGGAGACTCAAAGTTCGGGGAAATTTTTTTTTCTTTTAAACCAAAATCAAATGTAAACTTCTCCAGAAGTTTGTGCTGGACTTGTTTTAATCGCTCCTTGGTCTTAATGATGCTGTTTGTTTTGGTAAATTCTAGGTTCTTCTAGCAGGATCCTGAGATCATGTGGCACTTTCATCACACACAGGTCAACTCTATACTATAGTATATAAGAGTTATATAACTATAATGAATTTTCTTGGTTACACAATTGCACTATTTGTCCATGTAGTACACAGTTATAGAAGGGATTTATTTATAGCCGCACTATCTGTTGCACCCAGATGAGGATGGGTTCCCTCTTGAGTCTGGTTCCTCTCAAGGTTTCTTCCTCATGTCGTCTCAGGGAGTTTTTCCTCACCACCATCACCTCTGGCTCACTCATTAGGGATAAATTTCTAAATTTAAAATTTATATCCCAAACTGATATATTTCTGTAAAGCTGTTTTGTGACTATGTCCGTTGTTAAAAGAGCTATACAAATAAAACTGAACTGAATTGAGTTAATTTAGGGGTTTTACAGCAACAGCGCTGAACAGTTTTATGTGTTTTGATTTGTAAATAATTTGGTAAACTATATTAAATCTTCCTCCCACTTTACTATTATGGATTATGGATTATTCTGTGTAGATCCCTGACCCAGGTGTAGAAGAGTAAAGACAAACTGTACTGAGTGTGTTTAAAGGATGTTCCTGTGCGTCCTGGCATGAGCACACGACTGTCTTTATGATTACAGCAGCAGTGCTTGTGTAAAAGAATCGACAGAATCCATTTGAGATTATACACTGAAGAAAAGGTGAATCTTTGGCATAAATGGTTTTTTTTAGACCTTCCACAGCAGGCGAGTCACATCTAATGAACACAGATATAAGCAGAACCACAAAGAGACAGTCCACATGTGGCCGTACCTGCTCTCTATGGTCTCTGAACCACTCACTAACTGCAGGTACTTGTCTCTAGTCTGAGATCGAGTCATGATCACAGCAGTGGCTGATGTGTCAAACTAAAATAAATAAATAAACAACAACAACAAGGAATAAAGGTTATGAGCACTAGCACTAGCACTCGATCCTTAGTACTGTGTCCAAGACTATTATTACTATCGTGATGAAACACATGACGAGTCACACAGTATATTCTCTCTTTTTTATAAATTCGTGAATTGTTTACCAACAACAGCTGTAAGCAGCTACAATAACTAAATAAACACACGCGTGTTAGAGAGCAGATTGTATTTCTGTAGACGGTATTTGATGTGATTTCTATTTTCCCACGTCCTGAGGTTTAGTGCGGTTTTAGTTTTCGTTAGTGTATGTTACAGTAAATCCTTAGAATTTTATCACACTTTACAATATCACAACAAACTCCTTAACATCAGGAGCAGTTCTACCGAACTCAATAACCGTACTGGCAATTTTGCGAAGGATTTGGCCGCATTCTGAATAGACAACGTTTATTTTTATTGTTGTTTCACTGAATACCATAAACGGAATGAAGTAGAACATATAACAATAACAATATTATGCATGCTGAATGTCGCTGTATAACTATACTCACACTAGCAAGCGACAAAGCAACAGGCGATCGTTTTCTACACACGTGTGCGACGCACAGCCGCCATTTTTTAGTGACAAGCGACATCTGAACGAACATTTTCTCAATTCTGATCGCAAACTAGATATGAAGCTGTAAAGCTGATTGAAAAATGATCGGCTCGGATGATTCCTCGGACCAATCGCATGACACGTGAGGTCCGTCGTTTCTCCAGTTCCCCGCTTTAGTTCCTAGCTGCAGTTAGTCCTCATTTACTGCTGAAGCGTGTTGAAAAACGTGTATAACCGTAGTTTCGCCTACGTCATCCTGCCTCAAACGACCTGCCATTAAATGTGTATGAAGTAAAATAAAGCTTTTAAGGAAGTAGCAGAGCTCGTCGGAGCCTTTGGTGAGTGTACGTCGCTAGTACGGTCCGCTTGCTTTGCTAATCTGATCTGAAAACGAAGCTAGTAGGAAGCCAAGTATGTAATAGAGAATAAAGATTTTGTATTAGGTTGTAGGTTACTACAGCGTGAACGTAGTGTAAGACATACAGATCTTTCTAATGTCGTTACCTGTGGCCTGCCCGCTCTACCAATCATCTGCAGCATGTCGGCTTCGCTGTACTCCTCACACGCTCCGCCGACGTAGTGCATGGTGGATTTGATCACCACCAGGTGAGCTGGCAGGTTCACACCCATCGCCAAAGTGCTGGTAGTGACTGAGAAGGTCCACGGCATACAGTACACCATTAACACCTGAGGTTTGCTCTGTGCAAACCAAACCTACTTATTTAGATAGTTTACAAATAAATCAAGAGTTCAGAGCACCAGTGAAGGCGCACGTTGGCAGCACATACGCATTTCACTCAATCACTCAACACTATGTACCACGCAGTTACAGGAAATTAATCAACTTCAGGGTGGTGTGATGACGCAGAGTTACTGTCACCACTCCGAAGCCGATTATGTTCCTCTAACAGCACCTCCGGAAGTGTTTTATTCCTCTTACACCACAGCAATTTGACAATGATTAGATTTTTTTTTTTATTGATTAAAGAATGACACTTTTTATCCATTTATAGTTACATTCCGCATACATTCTTGTGGCATGCCCATGAAGTTAGTTCCTGTTCTCACTTATGCTACAGCAGCTATAAACAGGCATTCCCTCTCTTTTCCAGCCTCTCCTGAAGTTAATAAAACAAAAATAACGCAGCTTGTCGTGTTACAGAGAAACCGCAAAGAAGCGTAAAAAAGTCATCCTGAAGATGTCGCAAAACTTAAAGTTACAGCAGCTTTACCTCTGACACTGGAGACTCCTTCCATAAACGTTAAATAAACATCTCTTTACAGAAAACTTCACCATATCAACCATTACACATGTTTTTAACCTGCTTATGAGGAGTGTCCGCCGTACAGCACCTTGTGAATGAGCTGTTACTATAGAAACAACAACGTATTAGAACAACCGCATTATTAAGTCCGAGCTGCTGGTTTTTTTTTTTGTTTTTTATAATTAATTTACACATTCTAACCAATCAGAATTGAGAATTTGACAGTGCTGTGGTTATAAAGACATGTAACATTATGCATTTTTTAAAAATATAAATCTTTTAATATTTTAAAGTAATTGGCGTCATGAACTTTATAGGGGTTTATGAATATAAATATATATTGTTTGGAGCGAGAAAAGGAAGCTTTGTGTTTGAGTGAAAGCTGCACTCACAGAGGACGGGCAAGTCGCCGACTGTAAACGCATCTTCCACCAGTTTTCTGTCCGACACACTGACACCAGCGTGGTGATACCCCACACCACACATTATTAGATCTTAATGGGGGCAGACAGGAAAGAAAATGTAGCATCAGTGCACCGAACACACACACACACACACACACACACACACACACACACACACACACACACACAGATCTCTATCTCAAGGAAAAAAATTACACACACATACCTCTGAGTTTGGTATCGAGAATAGAGTTGGCATATTTCATCAGCCTGTGAGCGAAGAAAGGGATTTATATTGATTATGAATCTATAAAATATATATATATATATATAATGATACATAAGGAAGACAGCGTGAGAAAGTAAACGCACCTCTGTCTGTGATCAATACTCATAATGAATCTGGCGTCCTTGGCGAGCACAGCAGCAGACTGTTGAACTCCTTTCCTCGTGGAACAAAACTTTGAGGCGCAAATATATATATATATATATAAAAAATATTATATATTACACATCACGGCACTGAGGAATTCTGGATTCTGATTGGTCAGAAGAAAGTGATGATTAATCTGATGATTATAGTGATGATTAATGAAGAAAGTGTTGATGAATTTTCTATAACAGCATTAGCATTAATGCGCTGGTTCTGATACGTTATGGTTTCTTGTGTAATCGTCGATATGGTGATGTTTTCTGTAAACAGATGCTTATTTGATGAAGGATTTACGGAAGGAGTCTCCAGTGTCAGTGCTACGTAATGTGTGGAAACAATAATAACGTGATGAGTGAAGGACTGATGTGGTTTCTCTCACCACCAGCGCTGGTTTCTGGTCGGAGTAGGTCTGAATGATGCTGGCCATCTTGTAGTTGAGAGAGAGGTCAAATTTGAACTCGTTCTGGTTGCTTCCACACGGAAACCCCAACACCACTTTCCTCAGTTTCACCGGTCGGTGGCTCTCGTCCATCTTCAGACAAGCGGCCGGACCCGATTCATCCGACAGCCACCCGGATATCTACACGATCAGTCCAGCACACATACACACACACTGCAGTCAGCTGCATCCATCCCAGTGTTAAAAAATAACAATATACTTTATCATTCGCTGGGGTTTTATACACTATCTTTCACTGATCTATCTGTTTTCAGTCTCTCTGCCTGGCCAATCATCCATCCATCCATCCATCCATCTATCTATCTATCTATCTATCTATCTATCTATTTTTCTATTCATCCATCTATCCTTACATCTATCCATCATCCATCTTTTAAATCCATCTACCTATCTATTGGTCTGTTTGGCTACTCGTCCTTCAATCTGCTTCTTATCCATGGTTGTCTGTCCCATCTATCTATCTATCTATCTATCTATCTATCTATCTATCTATCTATCTATCTATCTATCTATGTATCTATCTATCTATCTATCTGTCTGTCTGTCTTTTTTCTATTCATCCATCCATCACTCTTTTTTCTATCCATCATCCATCTTTTCTTCCCATCTCTCTATCCATTCGTCTGTTTGGCTACCCATCCTTCAATCTGCTTCTTATCCATGGCTGTCTGTCTGTCTGTCTATCTATCTATCTATCTATTTTTCTATTCATCCATTCATAACTCCATCCATCCTTACATCTCTCCATCATCCATCTTTTCCATCCATCTACCTATCTATTGGTCTGTTTGTCTACCTGTCCTTCAATCTGCTTCTTATCCATGGTTGTCTATCTATCTATCTATCTATCTATCTATCTATCTGTGTTTTTTCTATTCATCCATCAATCACTGTTTGTCTATCCATCTTTACATCTATCTATCATCCATCTGTCTGCCATTAGCTACCCATCCTACCCGTCTATCTCTCTTTTTCCAGTCTGTCCATCCATCTTTGTATATCTGTCTGTATGTCTGTCTATGCATCTATCTATCTATCTATCTATCTATCTATCTATCTATCTCTCTATCTATCTATGTCAGTCTATCTATGTCAGTCTATCTATCAATATATTCATGCATCCATCTATCCTCCTTCTTTGTCTATCTATCTATCTATCTATCTATCTATCTATCTATCTATCTATCAATGTCTTTCAGTCTGTTTGTCTATTTATTGTTCATCTTTGTCTATCTGTCTGTCCATCCCTCCATCCACCCATCCATCGCTGATGCTGCGTACATCCTGTAGGTTTGGGATGGTGGCTGAGACTGCTACAAATCTCATGCAGGTCTTTGAGTGTGGATCTTCAGCGTTGCGGTACGACTGCATGGTCTTCATTCTGCTGACCACGACCTCCAGAGTCGCTCCTCGGGTCACGTCTTTCACCACGTGGATCTACAACAGGCCGCAAAAACGCAGAGGGATTAAAACCCCGGATCACTGCAACTGATGCTCAAATGACCGTAAAAATATAAATCCTGCAGACCTCATCAATCAGGAAGAGCCGGACCGAGTGCAGTAAAACGTTATCTCTCCACTTCCTCGTCATACTGTCCCACTTTTCCTTCACAGAGGAACCAGGCAGCGTTAATGACGCACATTCTGTCAGGTTTTGATTTATTCTGAAGTAAAACTGGTTAGTTTTAAATTACTGGTGTTGTCATGATGAGATGGGCATCCTGGATTTCGAAATAGTCGTCGATCTCGGTGTCTCCTGTCAGCTCTTTGCAGTTCAGTCCCAGTGGCCCGAATTTCTGCTTCCAGTTTTCATATCGCTGACTGCAAAGAGCCTTAATGGGCGCCACTGACGGGGGAAAGAAGAAAGATGACTGTAGTGCTGCTGCAAATCACAAGTTTATATCGATGCACTTGTTCTAATACGTCATCGTTTCTATAGTAACAGCTCGTTCACAGGGACGTGTACGGCAGACGACGGATGCGCCAAATAAACGGATTAAAAAACGTGTGATCGTTGATACGATGACTTTTTAGCGTCTGTAAGGAGACGTTAAATGTTACATTATTATTATCAAATGTTACATTTAACATTTATGGAAGGAGTCTCCAGTGTCAGCGGTTTGTAACAGTCAGAGCTAAAGTTTTCCGACATCTTCAGGACAGAGGAGTTCACGCTTCTTTGCGAAAAATAGAGGCTGGTGAAGGAAAGACAGCTGTTTATAGCTGCTGTAACGTAAGTGAGAACAGGAACTAACTTGCATTGTAACATTAAATGTAACAATAAACAGATAAAAAGTATCATGCGTCGTATTTAATTAATAACAAACATAATCATTGTTAAATTGCTGATGTATGAGAGGAATAAAACACTTCCGGACATGCAGTTAAAGGAGAATAATCGAGGTTGGCATGGTAACAGTAACTCCACTTCACTGTAATACTCTGCCGTTGATTATTTTCCAATAACGGCGCTCTCTGTTGTGTTTTGTTCCCTCAAACCTACTTCACCATAATTTAATAAAAGAGTAAACAAACAGCCAGACTTGTGCATGTGTCAAGCCCGTGAGGTGATTGCTTTAATATAAAGATTAAAGATCAAAAGATTAAAAAAATAAATAAACGCATCAGTTTTTAAACACGTCGCGACCCACTATAGACGGCTTTGACATCACGCCAAGGTTCGCTCGTCTCCATCAGCACTCGAATGATAGCCAGCTCAAACAGCACCGTTTTCCCCGAGCCGGTGGGGGCGCAGGCAACAAAGTTCCCGCTGCTGTAAAGAACCTGAAACACAGCAGTAATCAGTTCTTTTATTTATAAAAAAAAAAAAAAAAAAAAAAAGGCAGTGTTTTATCAGTAAAGGTGATGAAAGTGATGAAGGAAGGAACGATGCTCACGTCATCCAGTGCTTTAGACTGCACGTGGTTGAAGTACGGGAAGTCGCTGAAGACGCTCCTGAACTGAACAGCTGTGCAGATACCACTAAGGGAACCTTCACACACTGGGAGACGTTTATAAAGGAGGCAGTTTGGTAAAGGATACGGAGTTCAGACACGGGACGGAGGACTGCTGATCCGGAGGTGCCTTAAACGACAGGCGAAAAAAAACGACTTATTTAGTTCTCGTCATCATGACACTCGTTTATTGACTTGTAAATAACTTATACGCTGATTCCATCTTTTATTAAAGACTAGAATCTCCTTTACATGTGATGCAACGACTGAAGACCACACCACGCTTAACCTGTCTGTCTATCTCTCTATCTATCTCTCTATCTATCCATCTATCTATCTATCTACCTATTCATACATCCATTTATTCTCCTTCTTTGTCTATCTGTCTATCCATCTATTCATTTATCCATATATCCCCCTTCTTTGTCTATCCATATATCGTCTACCTTTGTCTATCTATCTATCTATCTATCTATCTATCTATCTGTCTATCTATCTGTCTATCTATCCTCCTTCTTTGTCTATCTTTGTTTTTTTGTCTATGCATCTGTCTGTCTATCCATCCATCCATCCTCCATCTTTGTCTATCTATCCATCTATTCATTCATCCATATATCTTGCACCTTTGTCTGTCTATCTATCTATCTATCTATCTATCTATCTATCTATCCTTCCATCCTACTTCTTTGTCTATCTATCTGTCTATCTATCTATCCTCCATCTTTGTCTATCTATCCATCTATTCATCCATCCATATATCTTGCACCTTTGTCTATCTATCTATCCATCCATCCTTCATCTTTGTCTATCTATCCATCCATATATCTTGCACCTTTGTCTATCTATTCATCCATCTTCTTTGTCTATCTGTCTATCCATCTATCCTCTACCTTTCTCTGTCTTTCTATCTATCCATCCTTCCATTCTACTTCTTTGTCTATCTGTCTATCCATCTATCCTCCATCTTTGTCTGTCTATCCATCCATCAATCCAACCTTCTTCTTTGTCTATCTATCTATCTATCTATTCATACATGCATTTATCATCCTTCTTTGTCTATCTGTCTATCCATCTATTCATTTATCCATATATCCCCCTTCTTTGTCTATCCATATATCGTCTACCTTTGTCTATCTATCTATCTATCTATCTATCTATCTATCTGTCTATCTATCTGTCTATCTATCCTCCTTCTTTGTCTATCTTTGTTTTTTTGTCTATGCATCTGTCTGTCTATCCATCCATCCATCCTCCATCTTTGTCTATCTATCCATCTATTCATTCATCCATATATCTTGCACCTTTGTCTGTCTATCTATCTATCTATCTATCTATCCTCCTTCTTTGTTTATCTTTGTCTTTTTGTCTATCTATCTATCCATCCATCCATCCTCCATCTTTGTCTATCTATCCATCCATATATCTTGAACCTTTGTCTATCTATTCATCCATCTTCTTTGTCTATCTGTCTATCCATCTATCCATATATCCTCTACCTTTGTCTTTCTATCTATCTATCCATCCTTCCATTCTACTTCTTTGTCTATCTGTCTATCCATCTATCCTCCATCTTTGTCTGTCTATCCATCCATCAATCCAACCTTCTTCTTTGTCTATCTATCTATCTATCTATCTATCTATTCATACATGCATTTATCATCCTTCTTTGTCTATCTGTCTATCCATCTATTCATTTATCCATATATCCCCCTTCTTTGTCTATCCATATATCGTCTACCTTTGTCTATCTATCTATCTGTCTATCTATCCTCCTTCTTTGTCTATCTTTGACTTTTTGTCTATGCATCTATCTGTCCATCCATCCATCCATCCTCCATCTTTGTCTATGTATCCATCTATTCATTCATCCATATATCTTGCACCTTTGTCTGTCTATCTATCTATCTATCCTCCTTCTTTGTTTATCTTTGTCTTTTTGTCTATCTATCTATCTATCCATCCATCCATCCATCCTCCATCTTTGTCTATCTATCTATCCATATATCTTGAACCTTTGTCTATCTATTCATCCATCTTCTTTGTCTATCTGTCTATCCATCTATCCATATACCCTCTACCTTTGTCTATCTATCTATCTATCTATCTATCTATCACATACACTGATTTCTTGCCTTTTATTATTAACATTTTTACAGTAACTATCTCTGTTTTCAAGCCAGTTAGTCAGTTAAGGTTCAGGACATCACACTGCAGAGATCACTTACCTGCTGGGCCAGATAACTAAATTACGACTTGTCCACTAGTGATTGGCTATTTCATCACTGGTGACACTGACATGGTGTGTGTGTGTGTGTGTGTGTGTGTGTGT
>CM074929.1:23275343-23285497 GCA_037576815.1 Pangasius larnaudii
TTCATCTGTTATCTGTGTACGATGGATGAACACAGAGGCCATGACACAGTTTCAACCAAAGCAGAAAGAACTGAAAATCAGGTGAGAGATGGTGCAAGCTCACTTCATTTAATGTCATTTCTGTTAAGTTGTTTTAGTCAGTTATGGGACACAAAATAACAGATCAGTATGACTGGGATTTGACTTTTTTTTATTAATTAGAAGTGGAAATGTTTTTGTTAAGGAAATGTTAAATGTGTCCTCCTCATAACCAGCCAGTGAGCTTTAAACAGCCCGTGCCCATCTGATGCCATTTACAGATTATTAAAGTGCAAAAGTCAAAACTCTGGTTTTGATTTAACATTAACTAGTTTGTAAGGTTTATATTACTATTTGCATTAATGTAAAGATTTCAGCTGTTTCCCTGTTGTTTCTAAAAGGTTTTTAAAAGATTTTTTCTTATGAGATCTTATTAATGTCAGGTTTTTTGGGGTGAGGATGGGGGGTGTTTAAGAACTGCTTTTTTAAAAAGGTTTTTGTGCCAGATATTGAGCAAGCAAAACACTTCATGGTGGATTTAATTACAGCGAATATTGTTGACCTACGTTTACATCTCAGAGGTTCTACAAATAAATGTTTTTCATTTTTTATTATCAGTTTCAAAACTGATAGTCATCAGGTTTAATTCCTGATATTAGTTTAGTGCGGAGTCAGGAAATAGACATGAAGGAAATGTTTACAGATGGAATAACTCGCTTTTATGAGTATAAACATCGCTAGGAAAGTTTAAAGAAAAAAAGGGCGTGGGGGGACAAACAGTGGTGGCCAGTGATTGGTCACTGGGAACAATGCTGATCAGTGGTTAGTTGTTGTGTACAATGGTGATTAATGAGTGCTTTTTGGGAACAATGGTGATCGGGGATTGGTCACCGGGAACAATGGTGATCGGGGATTGGTCACCGGGAACAATGGTGATCGGGGATTGGTCATCGGGAACGATGGTGATCGGGGATTGGTTGCTGGCTTTACACACTGGTGGTGAGTACTGTGACCCTGCTTTCTCAGTGATATCCAGAAGTAAGTCGTATTGATCCGCTTCTTCTTCTCTATATATTCTGCAGTGAAACAAGAGAGTTCCATTTAGCACACTTACACTTTTTTTCTTTTTGTAGGGTTTCCAGCCTCTTCGTGTCTCTTCTGGAAGTGAGAACTCACCCAATAATACTGTTAAGCAGCATCTCACAGATCTGAAAGAGCGAGTCGAGGAAAGCTGTAAAATCCCTTCATATAGTAAGAGATATTCTGCAGTATGGCAGACAGGGACATCAAATATACCAAGCTACATAGAAATGTGAAATTCCTAGTATTAGAAAGATGATTGATGCCTTAATTATTTTTAATGTCTTAATCTTAATGTAAAATCTTTTGTATTGCTTATACTTATGATATTATAAATCCACAGATATAAACACACATTTTAGTGATATGCTTATACAAAGAGAGACAGGTCTAGTGCATAAATCATATAGCATTTATTTAGGCCTAACATTTCTGGAGCTAAAGCAGCACTTTGCCCTGGTTGTTAATTAATAAAGAAGTGTTCACTGCTGTTGCTATCTACTGCCAAACACCCATGCGTATTAGGACGAACCAGATTTGGAGATGAAACTGGAAAACGAAAAAACAACTTCATGGCTTAGTGATGCTATTGAGAGGCACAGCGAGTGGGGTGGCTGGGAGTGGGGTGTTCTGGGAGTTAGAGTTCCCAGGAGTGGTTGTGACAGTAGCCACTCAGGATGCACAGTATAGGACATGACTGCTTGCAAGAACGACCTCGAGGATGAGGAGCCGGCTTGTTAGGGTGTGTGTGGTGGAAGTGTAGAAGTCCTTGTCCTTTCCTCTGGGCCATATTCTTCCCAATCAACAAGATACTCAAGTTGTCCACTCCTTCCCCTCTAATCCAATAGTCTAGGCACTGAATAGACCAATGCTCAATCCTTGGGATGGTGGTGGTGGTGGGGTTGACAGGATTCAACAGAGAAACCTGGAAAGAGGGTGAAATATGGTATGGAGATGGTCATCAATATAATAGTTTGTCTCCCCGGCAACAATCAGCGTATTCTTTTTACTGATGGATAACTTCCTCCAGTCTTTGCTGGGGTGAGGCGTCCCATGGGGAAAAGGTTATTTGGTAACATAACATGCGTTGAAAGGGTCTCAGACCAGTGGAAGAATTGATCACAGGGTTCAGAGACCATTCTTGCTGCTTGTCTCAGCAGAAATATGCAATAACTTTCCCATTTCTTGATTTGGTCTGTCACATTGATCATTACTCTGCGGGTGCTATCCGAGAAGTCAGACTAACATAGACACTAATATGTTCCATAAAACTCTTCCAGACACAGGAAATAGAAAAAGCCACAGGAGCTTTAGAAACTGTGTCAATAACAGTGAAGATAGTGGTGTAACCAGAAGAGAAAGGTAAATCAGACATGAAATGAACACCGATATGGGACCAGAACTGTTCGAACAGTCTTCATGTGCAAGCTTTATGGCAAATAGTTATCTGTTCATCCGGAGAAATCTTGAGATATTGATAATAGGGTAATCTGCCTGGTATTGAGATAGCATGGTACTCATGCCTACTTCCAAGACATCCACTTCACAATGAAGGGCCAACTGGTATAGGAGTGCTTAAGAATGTGATTCTTGATTCCAGTGTAGGGCATCAGACTTACTTTTAAGGAGGAATGTCGGAGGCGTGATTAAACTGCTTACAGAGCCAAGAGAAAACCTACAGTGATGTGGTACTGAGAGGGCTTGACCACAAATAGAGAATTTCCTTCCTGATGTGTCACACTGACTGAGAGGTCGAGGTCGAGCTGGGCCCAATAGTTCTAGATCACAATGACTGACACACATTATACAATATATGATTACATGACCATGTGATCATACAAATAGCTCTTCAGTAACTTTCAAACGGCATCAGCCCTGTACCGCTGAGATCTACAGTGCCTGAGAAAGAGGCAGTAGAAGCCGGGCATTTTAGCCGACGTTGGAGCTCTATTTCCGATTAAAATGATGCCTCGAGTACTGCTACAAAGCTTATGTTTCAATCTGTAATTTTCTCAGATTTTTATTCAATCAAATTTTTTGGAAGAATATAAAAATAAATTAATATATAAGATATGGTGAACATGTAGTACTTTTTTTTTTTTTTTACAATATTAAACCTGTTTGTAATCAAAGTTTATACAGACAAAAATTACACATTGATTTGCATTGTTTATAATTCAGAACTGAAAAAGGAGGCTTTTCAGTCATAATCTTTCTTCATTCAAATTTTGTTCAAAATATTCTGAGAATCAAATTGAATCAAACTGTGAAGCCAGTATCCTTGACAACAGGCAACTTTTTTTGGGATGAGGCAAGTGAACACCCCTAGTGAGTTCCACAACAGAGGCCCAGAAGTCTTCCCTGAACAACCGTGCCTTCTGAAAGTTTATCTTCTGACAAATTTAGCAGAGATGACTTTGGGTTTAAAAACAAAAGAAATGCTCTTTATTCACAAAAAAGGCTAACCGGCCCAAATTACAGGTTAAGAGACAATCCAAGAACATGTAAAGAGGACAGAACCATAAGATCTAAACTACAGACAGAGCATTAGAGTCAGGGGTTGGAGGTCTCAGGAGCAGCTATAGAGGAATAAGCAGTACATAACATAACATTACAAAACATACGTTTCGTGTTCAATCATGTAAAAGTACCATATCCAAATGGCTGATTTTGGGTAATATTTAAAGTACTTATTATAGAACAGCATTAGGAGAACAGAAACACCAATAAATATCTTACTCTTGATATAAATCCTGTGATTAACATCTACCCTGTGGACATGTTATTGTTTTAGATTTCTGTTATCTGACTCTGGATCCCATCACAGCACATCCTTTCCTTATTCTGACTGAGAAGAACAGAGTGGTAGCTCAAGGTGAAAGAGATCGGCGACTCTCTGATCTTCCAGAGAGATTCGAAGCCTGGCCTCAGGTGCTGTGTAAGGAGAGTGTGTGTGGACGCTGTTACTGGGAGGTGGAGTGGAGCAGCGTTGTGTACATATCTGTCTCATATAAAGAGATCAGCAGGAAAGGACGAGGTTGCGAGTGTGGATTTGGATACAACAGTCAGTCCTGGAGCCTGGTGTGTTCTCCTTCCTCCGTCTCCTTTCGGCACAATGGCATTAAGACTGAGCTCCAGGGTCCTGCAGCCTCCAGAATAGGAGTGTATGTGGATCACAGTGCAGGAACTCTGTCCTTCTACAACATCTCTGCCCCGATGAGGCTCCTCCACAGAGTCCACACCACATTCACTCAGCCTCTGTACGCCGGGTTTATATTGTGCAATTCTGGATCAACTGTGAGGTTATGTGACCCAAAATGAAACATTAGTGACATGTTTTAGTAACTTTAAAACAGACTCAGGTTCTGTGACATTTCTGGTGCTTTCAATAAATCGTAAACTGTTGTAAACATTATAATTGCATCTCTTCTACAGGTTTAGGTATATCAGTAATCCTGAAAATTGTAGGATCCTGTTTGGAAAAGTAAGAGTTATAAAGAAGCGTTAATATATGAACTATAAAACATTTATCTTACAAAAAAAATATAATTAAAATTTCTGTTTTGGTGTTGGCGAAAGACTCTTGAGATAATAGTTAAACTTGCTTGAGCTTCTACGTCTGTTATTCTGTGAGTTTGCTTTTGTAAACACACCCTGCCGTGTGTACAAAAGCCATTATGCTCTTAAATGGACCAAATGATTTTTTTTCATCAATGTTCCCATCACCCCAGAAATCAGATACTTTTAAAACTTTGTGTCCATACAAAGTTCTACCCTTCAGCCTCTGTGGTGTCACAGGTGTTTTGAGATGAATCGCACAACAACATTAAAGTCAGATACATCAATCACCGGGACGGCACAAGATCAGACCTTTTCACCATCTTGCACAGAAGCTCCTCAGGTGATCCATTCAGCAGCTCATCTACCACGACTGTACAATGGTGTCCAGCTTGTAAGCCCAGTGCTGTCCCAGATCATGGAAAGGTTCCACAGGGCACAGTTGGATCTCTTTAATGATGCCAAGTGAACATATTGCCAGTTGTGGTTCTCCCTGGTAGACCAGGAGACACTGACCCATGATTGGCCTTATCATGCATTATACACCCATAATATACTGATAATTCTTTCGACATTGCACAGAATTCAGCAAACAGTTACCTACAAGTCACCTGTACACGTGATTTCGGCTCCTCAGAATAAGCTGCCCATGGAGAACTGGAACCTAGTGGTCCAAGAAACACTCCTGAACACAAGAACGCCTGGAATACAGGCCCTCAGGTGGAAGCTCTTCCAGGAATGCTGTCACTTAGATCTTTTCCTCTTGCCATCTTAATCCAAAATCAAGGTCCGAAGAGTCTGCTGTGTAAATGAAATTATTTTTGTTTCACATAATGCCACCAATTTGATTTCAGACGCAAAACATTCCGCTTTTTGGGCTGAATGGCAAAGACTAGGCACCTGTTTGAATACATTTAGTATTCACATTAATGTAATATTAATATAATATTATACTACAGTAATGTTTTCATGATATTTAGATCAATTTTACATTTTTACCTACATTACATTCCCTAAACTATTCCACACAATGATCGATTTCTCTTATTGTCTGAAGGAAACAATTTAAATTATTATAATGCTTTATTTATACATGTTTTTTCTACATATATTTCCCCCCAGTTAATAAGGTGCTTAATAATGGTCACGTGGCATCTCCTAGAAAATTGGTCTTTATCTCTTGAGACCAAAAGCTGCTAATATTTATAAACCAGTACAGTATTATGCATGATATCACTCTATATCATATAACCAGTTATGTCTACATTTTCTGCTGTATATTGATTTTTTTTTCCTCTCAGAATCCAGTCAAAAAACATCAGTAAACGTTCCATCAGTAATCAGTCTTGTGTGCTGTGTGCCTTTACTTCCAGGAAATGCTTTCAGACATCCTAACTTTACATTCTTCCTATATTTAGAACATTTCTTTTGCACATGGTGCAAGTCAGGACACACACAAAGATTTACAATCTACAGTCTCTCTCACACACACACACACACACACACACACACACTGAAAAAGCCAATATATAAAACAGGGGGGTAAAAATTCCCCCATCCAGCATGATAAAGTACAGCTGAGGAAAAATAATAAAATCAGTGACAATCTGATATGGACAGAAACTGACCTGAAATGCTGACTGAGATTAGATTTGATCCACTGACATTTTTATTTTTATTTTATTTATTTATTTATTTATTTTGCATTGTGTAAACGTGTGATGTTTACAGATTACTTCGAGAGGCTCAATCTGGGTTCTTATCTTATATCTTAAAAGAAAAAAATCGCACACAATATTCCACTTCATCCTAAATGTAATCAATCAGCCAAAACATTCAGTGGCTGTATTTACATGCAGCCTAATAATCTGAGAATAATCAGACTGACAGCTCAGGCGGAGTAAAAAAAAAAAAAAAAAAAAAAAAAAGTTTACTGTAAACACCGCAATCAGAATATAGTAAAAGAAATGAAATGAAATTTCTGTCTATGGCTGTTAACTAGAGGAATAAAAGATGTCTGATTCCTTTCTCTACTGGAATCTGTGCGTGTGTGTGCGCGTGTGTGTGCGCGTGTGTGTGTGTGTGTGTGTGTGTGTGAGTCATGTTGCTCCTGATATAATAAAATGGCTATTGAAGAAAACACAGTCCACGTTATATATAAATATATTTAAATAACTCTGAGGTTGGGATTGTGATGCAGCTGCAGGACACAAAGTGACCTCAATAATCACCTCGGCGTTTAATATTCGCCAAGAATCTTCAGCATTTATTCCCAAACGGCGGCTTTTAACGTCGCTGGTATTAGAAGATCAGTGACGGTGCTTTACTGATGAATAACGTGTGCATTTCACGTTCATCCTTGTTTCTGAATGCTGTCTGAATATGAAAATGCTGAGTGACTTTTCTGCACTCAGGAACTCTTCTTCTCGCTGTCTGTTCAATAATCACGCTTTGAATAACTGAAATGATTTAAAATTCGTTAATAACACAAACAGTGTCACTAAACCTCACTCACACAAAAGCATGTCTCTGGATCTGCTTACAAGTAACATGCTCATAAACGCAGATTTTATAATAAGCGTAGTTTAAAGGCGTATAATAAACGTAGTGCCGAGGTTAGGAACAATCGGAACAAATTCATTCGGATTGGTGAAAATCTTTGCGTGTAAACACAGCCACGGTGTTTTGTCTTTTTTTTTTTTTTTTGCCTTTTAGACTTGAGATCAAAATTTCGTTCAAAAACTAACATCCACCTCAAATCAAACTACCTCTGAATAGCCGAATAGCTGCAGCGTTACGGCGGCGGCCATATTGGAAAAACCGATAATTGGTGCTGTTTCATTTCACCCCACCCCTATAGGCTCCGCCCTCCATGGTTTAAAGGTGGAGCTGAAGTGGAAAGCATCAAATTGTGCAGAAAATCAAGTCCCACTTTAAGCGTAAATGTGTAAATATGAACAATCGCCGCTATTTAGAGATTATGTAGCGTAATAACGTCACGATTATGTGAAGACTGGGGAGCGAATTCATGGAAAAGATTTTAAGAAAAAGACTTTTTATGCTACCTACACTACCTACTAGCTCCAGTGAGACAGTCAGCATCAGGTCAGTATGAAGCTTTGTCCAATATTCAGAGCTGCAATATCAATACCATACTGAAAATGAAAGTATAACATGCTGTCTAAATAAAATATTTATAAGAATTCAGGATCCAGTGGCACAGAATAAGTACATTATAGAACAGTGTTCTTCAGTTTCAGTCCTTAAGAACGATAAAACAGAGGAAGGGTAATGAAATCATTAAACCGCTAAAAGATGAACGAGAAGGCATCTACTGCACGTGTGACTGAGCTGCAGCACTTAAGTGACAACATAAACGTGAATTCTGTGATGTTAAAACTTTTTAAAAATGCTTGCAATGGCAGCAAGGTATTTCATCCAACCCTGAGTTCACTGCTAGAGGTGTGACGATACATCGGAGTGACGATATACCGTGAGACAAAAATCTAAAATAGTTATACCGTTAACAGTATTATTACACAATTAAAGATAATGACGTCCACATCACTCGAATAACTGAACAGCATTTAGTGTTATTTAAAAAACAAAACAAAACAAAAACCCAAAGATACAGTAATGAACTGCAAACCGTCAAATTGGATCGGACGATTTTCACAGCATGAATTTACAATATTCCTGTGTGATGCCTTAAAGGTGCAGTCTGTAATGTTTAAAGGTGTAAGAACGACATCATTTCAAAAGATATATTAGGAAAAGTGAAATTCGCAACGTTTGCCATGTCAAAGCATCTGGCAAAACTTCATCATCACAGGGTTCTGCCTGCATTCTTTCTGTCGGCTGCAAATCACAGGTTTGTATTAATGCGCTCGCTCTAATACGTTATCGTTTCCATAGTAACTGCTCATCCACAGGGACGTTTATGGAAGGAGTCTCCAGCGTCAGAGGTGAAGCTGCAACTGTTTTAAAGTTTTCCGACATTCTTTGCGGTTTCTCTGTAACATGACAAGCTGCTTTTTTTTGTCTCATTCATTTCAAGAGAGAGAAAGAAAGAAAGAAAGAAAGAAAGAAAGAAAGAAAGAAAGAAAGAAAGAGAGGCTGGTGAGGGAGCGACAGTTTGTAGCTGCTAACTTGTTTTTTACGGATGTTCCACGACATTAAATGTAACTATAAGTGGATAAAAAGTATGACATGTCGTTCTTTTATAAGATAATAAACTGTAATCGTCGGAATAAAACACTTGGGCACATGCTGGTATTGGAAAATAATCAGCTTGGGGGTGGCAGCAGTAAGTCAGCTTCACATCACGCTGCATCACACCAGCAAGTCGTGGATTGTTTTCCTATAACAGCAGACCCCCAGGTGTTTTACTCCTTACTTATAACGCTTCGCTTTGTAGCCAGCAGAGGGCGCTAAACATTACAACCTGCTCCTTTAGACAATTTTTAACTGGAACTGGAAAATTAAAAATAAAAATAAAAATAAAAGCTACTGCGGATGAGTTAGCTTGAGTTCCGTTTTGTTTTCTGTTTAATTTCTTTGTATGAACGTCCGTCTGTAATTAGCGATATTTCTGTGCCTTTAATGAATTCAGATGATCGCAAACTGAAGCTCTAAACCACACACGTTCATCTGTGGTTATTCTGTAGGAGTTCTGCTGCCTCTGTAGGGCTCGTGAGCTCATCTCGGTGCTTGTCCCACGTATAAAAGCGTCAGCTGAAAGAACAAAAAGACAAAAAAACAAAACAACAAAACAACGTAGCATCCGATCACCGCTCAGCTGCACCACTCGGGCGTTTCTGAAACGGACGGATCTCAGAGCCGAGCTGTCCTCCTCCAGTGATATGACGAGTGAGTGGCACCAGAGCGGCGCCTTCGTCCCTCTCAGGTGGTCTTGGGGTAGATTTTCTCGTAGAAGAAGTTCTGCGGCAGGAGGTACAGCTCGCCGTCTTTCTCCCTCACGCCGTGAGCGCGGACGAACTGGAACTGCTCCAGCGCAAACTCGTAAAACTCGTTCTCCAGCTTCCAGATGGCCGACTGCTGCAGCCGAGCGATGGACTCCTTCGTGGGCGGCTTCTTCTCGCTGGTTTTCCTCAGGTGGGATTTTTTTCCTATGGATGTAAAGAACACGTGAGCAGCTACAACATAAACAGCTTCTACACCTTCTTATACGAGATCATTTACCGTATAGACATTATTATAATTCACACCACACTAAAATTTCCTATTTGTGTGTGTGTGCATCTCATCCAGTCTAGATCCCAGGTATAAATCATTTTTTTATATATACACACAGTGCTGTGCAAAAGTCTTGCCACCCCCACCTTTTTTTTTTTCCCCGCACAAACTTTGTTACAGATGTTTATTTTCTGACTTCTACATTATCGATTCAGTACAAAAACCTTTTAGATTCCAGACATTAGTTTTCCGGCACAGAATGAAACGTTACAGAAAAATGTTTGTGTGTCAGTAAAGAAAGC
>CM074929.1:23335886-23348814 GCA_037576815.1 Pangasius larnaudii
ATATATTTTTTGTTAATCCATTTATTTCTGTAAAGCTGCTTTGTGACAATGTCCATTGTTAAAAGCGTTATACAAATAAATAAAACTGAAAACTGAATGAGCGTGATCTTCTGCACATGGCTGGTTGATAGGTGGTCCGTGAACATCTGAAGGTACTCCTCAGAAATCCTTTCCTTCTTGTTCTTAATGCTTGCACTGTGACTGGAGCAACTCGTGTCCAAGCGTTCCACACGCAGCTGATCTCAATTTCCGGTTCTTTGTACTTGTTGAGCTTCTCTTTCAGCTCGAAGCTTGCATCATCTGGAACAGCTGTATTGAGCTCCTCGTCAGGACGGTTCACTGCTCACGCCGTCTTGTCGAGATGGTTTGATGTTCCCATATCGACCACCTTCTTGTCGGGCCATACCGAGCTCCTCCTTGTCAGGACTGTAGGCTTTTTCGTTGGGATGGCTGTTTGCTTCATCTGGAACAGTCGTACTCATCTCATCTCCTTCCTGTTGGAACGGTTCGCTGTTTGCATCATCTGGAAGAGTCTGCATGGTTTGCTGTTCCTGTCATCTGGGACAGCCATGTCTATCTCCTCCTCGTCATGATCGTTTGCTGTTCACGTGATCCAGAACAGCTGTATCCATCATCATGTCAGGACGGTTTGCTCTTCACATCACCTGGAAAAGCTGTACCAATCTCCTCCTTGTCAGGACGGTTCGCCGGAACAGCCGTATGAATCTCCTAGTCGGGATGTCATTTGGAACTGCTGTACTGATCTCCTGATCAAGTCGGTTTGCTGTTCATGTTGTTTGGAACAGCTGTATCTCGTCCTTGTTGGGACGTTTCACTGTTCGCGTCATTTGGAACAGTCAGGGTGGTTTGCATCATCTGGAACAGCCACATGGATTTGCTAGTCAGGCCATATTGCTCTCCTCCTTGTCAGGACAATATGCTGCTTTGCATCATTTGGCGGAACAGTTAGGGTGTTTTGCATCATCTGGAACAACTGCATTGGTCTTCTAGTCAGGATGGTTCACTGGTCGTGTCGTCAGAGACAGCCATGTTGTTCTCCTTGTTGGGACCGTTCATTAGTATTGTTTGGATATTGGGACAGTCAGGACAGCTGGGACAGTTGATAGCTGTTCAAGTATTTTTATGGTAATTGTATATATATTTTTTTCAACATAAAGCTATTTTGAGCATATATCCTTCCCATAAGCACTGTTTTAATATCCCGGAATGTCGGCATCAGCCAGATGCGATCAGTCAAGATGTGCTTGGTGTGTAAAGTTTGCTTTTTTTTTTTTTTTTTAGTTTTGCACTGAAGCTACAAAAGCTAATCTAGCTAACGAGCAAGGGAGGCCTACAGCTACCAGTTTATCGTCATGTAAACAGCCACCGATTGGTCTCACTGCTGCTGTTCTGTTATAGGCATCACTCCCACGCCGACTGAGAATCTGCAGCCGCTGGAGGAGAAAGGAGACGCAGAAGGTAACCCGGAGCCGGACGACACCTGAGAAACACACACACGGGTGAGTTTTACACCATGACACACACGTTCCTCTGTTCTGAGATCCAACATGTGCTGAATAGGAAGCTGGAATACACCATGTGAACTCTTTACACGATGTTTTCTCTTTAAAAGAGAAAATATTTAAAGAATCACACGGTCTTCATCAGTGTGTGTGTGTGTGTGTGTGTGTGTGTGTGTGTGTGTGTGTGTTTGGTTGATGTCATGTTGATCTTCAAAGTAGTCATCAGAACAGGATCTGATGCGAACACGAAAGCGTTTACGTTTGATTTGACGTTAGAATTTCAGAAATGCGTAAATGTGTGGTGTTTCATGAGCATGTGCGAGAACGTGCTGTTCTGTAAAGAAGTCTCGGAGTTACCTGCGGGAAGGAGTTGATGATTGCAGGATCAGTGCTCTCTGTGTCATTTCCTGTGCAGTCTGGAAAGTTCCCTTTGATCTGTTCTCCAAAGCTGAGATGAAACGCTCCCTAAACAGTCGTTTGGGCAGCAAGCCTGTTTAACGTCTTCAGTAATCATCTTATTATCGGCACTAGGACTGGGTCAAGAAACCCCTCAGGATTGCAGTTTTACCAGCGAGAAGAATAAAGGAAGGCTGGAAAGACCGAACGCACAGGACGCGCTTCAGTACGACGCGATTTACAAGTGCTTTAATATGAACGTGTGAGTCACTTCTAGTTCTAGCTTTAAGCCTTGTGAAGGAGGCGTGGCCTTCATCACAATCTTTACATCACAAGCCTTGAGGACTAAGTCAGGTGCACCTCCTTTGCTGGGACAGACGGGGGCCACACCTCCTTCGCGGAGACACAGACAGACTGGGGCCACGCCCCCTTTGCTGAGACACAGACAGACAGGGGCCACGCCTCCTTTGCTGAGACACAGACAGACGGGGGCCACGCCTCCTTTGCTGAGACACAGACAGACGGGGGCCACGCCCCCTTTGCTGAGACACAGACAGACGGGGGCCACGCCCCCTTCGCTGAGACACAGACAGACGGGGGCCACGCCCCCTTCGCTGAGACACAGACAGACGGGGGCCACGGCCCCTTCGCTGAGACACAGACAGACGGGGGCCACGCCTCCTTCGCTGAGACATACCAAGGCCACGCCTCCTTGCTGACAGTCAAAACTGGGAGTTAATTAATTAAACGCCGAGCCTCGGGTGTTATTCTCAAACTGTTTAGCTTGCACAGATGTCTGTAATACAGTTAGAAGTAATTGTGCCTTTGCTGTGATGAAACAATCAAAGCAGCTCTGGAATTGTAACCAGCTCGTTTTTGCGTTTGTTTATCTGACGTTTCCTCGGATGGGTTTTTGTTTTTTTTCTTTCTGTAATCGGTGTCTAGTTTGAGGAAGCTATAACCTGCAGCGAGGCAAGACTGCAGCAAAAATGTCAGACAGATGCGTAGTGCTTTATTCGGGTTCTCTTCAGGAGGTGTGCTGAGGGAGCATTACGACACAGCGTGTGTGTGTGTGTGTGTGTGTGTGTGTGTGTGTGTGTGTGTGTGTGTGTGTCTCTCTCGAAGGAGGCTTTGGGGAACTGGATATGGCTTCCTGCTCTGAATCTCCAAAATTAAAACCAGCACTGACTTTCGCCGATGTGGGCTACGATTCCGTCCAAATGTTCGTCGAATTTCCAGAAAAAAGAAAATGTGTGCGGTCGTGTTTCCATCGGCTGGTGAATATTCCGAAGACGAGCACCAAGATGATAACATCCCGATGCTCCCAACACGAGTCCAGAGCTGAAACACCTCGTTACCGTGACGATCTGATAAACAAAGCGAACATTCTCGAACATTACGAACTTAAACCGCAAAAAAAAATACACAAGTATTAAAAATGATTTTCTGTCTTTAAACACACCACTGATGACTTCCTGCTGGCTTTAGTGGTCCGGAAACAACATCCTTTTATATTTATATTTATAATTATATTTATAATTATAATTATATTTATATTTATAATTATAATTATATTTATACGTATTTATATTTGAGATTCACTGTGCGTTGTGCTACTTTACTGCAGCGTACGTTGATAAGAATTTGCTACAATCACTACAAAAAAAATAAAGACGAACAAAACATGCATTATTATTTATTTATTTATTTATTTATTTATTTATTTATTTGTCTAAATACACACATCCCTGTCTCTCAAGTTTACTGCTGGATCATTTTTAGCTTCTATTTTAGCAAAGATTGCCTTCTTTCTTAGCAGATCGTTTTGTAGTAGCACGATTTGAGAGTTTAGCTAGCAGGGTACTAGTACACGGCACTGTGAAGTACTTGTGCATTAGCTTGAAGCTAGCATGAGCTAGCTGTAGCTACTGCTAGCTGGATGCGTATGCTAGGCTAGCTGGGTGCTAATCTAAGCTCGTGTGCTGGTTTGGTACGAGTGGAAGATTAGCAAAGTTTATAAATGACTTCAGACTAGCGTGGATTTCTGCTGTTAGCTTTTCTCGCACAGTGTGAAGTAGCTCGATCTCCACGTTTCCGTGACTAGAGGAACGTCACACTGCTGCTGGATGAATCGGGGGGTCGATGCGATCAACTAAAATTAAACATTTACAGGAAAATACGCAGAGTTAAAAATGCTAAAAATGCTAAAAATGCTAAAAATGCTAAAAATGCTAAAAATGCTAAAAATGCTGAATTTAAAATTTTAAAAATGATTGCAGCTATTAAAACTAGCTGATAATATATTTTTAATTTCAACTTCTGTAGTATTTACTGATCTAGGACAGGTTACTGTATTACACTGCAAGAATTAAAACTAATATACTTAAAGAATAAAAATAAATAAATAAAATTTAAATTAAAAATTATTCACAGTTTCTCTCAGGTATCTGTGTATTAGAAATTACATTAAAGCCACAAAACTATATCTCTTTTATGAATGTTTTCACTAAAACCCTTTAAAAAAATTAAACTTAAGTTAAAGAACATGCTGCTTTAAAAGATTTAAAATTATTATTATTATTATTATGTCCTT
Source organism: Pangasius larnaudii (assembly GCA_037576815.1). Taxonomy (NCBI): domain Eukaryota; kingdom Metazoa; phylum Chordata; class Actinopteri; order Siluriformes; family Pangasiidae; genus Pangasius; species Pangasius larnaudii. The sequence goes on from CM074929.1 coordinate 23,340,399, forward strand.
TATTTGTTTTTCTGTAATTTTCCATCAAATGTCAGCCATTTTTATTATTATTTCACACTTTACCTGAAAGACTTCATCTTAAATGATAACATGGCTAACGATAAATAATCTAGCTAATAATGGCTAATCGGATACAACAACAACAACAATAATAACATGGATGTTGTTGAGTAGTTTTGCTAATAATTAGCTGCTAACAAATGTCTAAACAACACATGGACACATGGGGAGTGAAAAACTTTGCTACGAACGGCTATCGATCCGTGTCGAATGATTATGCTAACGATTGCTACATCGACACGGCTAATCGTAGTGGCTAATAATGACACGGGTAATCATAATAGCTAATGATAGCTAACAATGCTTAACAATGAATAACATGGCTAACGATGATAAATAACATGGCTAACCGTCGCCGTGGATAACTTGGCGACAGATAACAAGGCTAGCGATGAATAGCTATGCTAATTATGAGGACACGGTCAGTAATCGCTGGCTAATAATGAACATGATAACCCAGGCACTGAAGGGTAACTCGGCTAATCATGAATCGTAGCATGACGGTTTGCTGTGTAGATGATGCTAATATGCCGAATCATGCTAACTCGCTAACACTGGAAACGTGGCTAATAATGAACAACTTGGCTAATAATAATAGCTACTACAAATATGAATAGCTACAACTCTTCTACTCTTCGCTAACCGCTGGCTAATGATGGATATGATAACCTAGCTAATAATATGCCTAGCTACTAACCTAGATAATAATATGCAACACGGCTATGATGGCTAGTGATGACACAGATACTGAAAAATTACTTGGCTAGCGATAGAAAGGATAAAATAATTAGCTAATAATGGCTAATGACAATGTAACTATTAATGGGAGGAGCATGTACACTGGTTGCTAATCAGTGGCTAACAACAGTTATGATAACATGGCTATAATAACATAATAGCTAATGATGACAAAGATGCTAATAATGGCTAGTCAATGTTATGGCTAACTAAGCTAATATTAATGGGTAGATCATGTCTCCTGGTCGCTAATTACTAATGATGATGGCTAATGATGACGTGATTACTGATATTTAACCTAGCTAATAGTTTTGACAACATGGCTAATGATAGCACGTGGCTAATGATAAATAACTTGATACTGGCTACTCACGATATAGCTAATTATAACATGGCTAATAAAGTTGTAGCTAATGATTTAAGAACCTTTCAGATAATAGCTAGTGATGATGATGATGATGATGATGATGATGATGATGATAACATGGCTAGTAAGGATAGCTAATGATGAAGAACCTAACTAGCATTTGCTAATGATAGCCATGCTATTTTTAGCTATATTAACAACACAAATGACGTAGCTAATAACAACACAGCTAATAATAATATAGCTAATGGTGAAGAACTATTATCATGGCTAATACTGGATTAGGATAACACAGCTAATGTCTTTATTAGCATGGCTAATGACGTGGCTATGTTATCGCTATCCATTATTAGCCATGCTAATAAAGACATTAGGGAGCTAACAATGGCTAATAACAGCTACACTGTTATAGCTAATGATGATATTGCTAGTAACAGCTAATAGGTTAATTAGCTTCATTGTTTTTATACATTTTTTATACATTTCATTCTTCATTTCTTGTACTTTTTTATGTATTTATTTATTTATATTTGTTGGTTAGCGCTCGTCCTGTGTGTCTCACGCGGCGAGAGCTGAGAGAGAAGTCATTAGCGGTTGAGCATCTGGTCGAATGTGATAAAGAGATTTTAGCTGAAACCCGATCCGGTCTTTGTTTTATACACAAAGCGGTAAAGCGATACACACTGCGGGACTGAATATCATCTGGAAGTGTGTGTGTGTGTGTGTGTGTGTGTGTGTGTGTGTGTGTGTGTGTGTGTGTGTGGATGGATGGATGGATGGATGGATGGATGGATGGATGGATGAAAAGCTGATCTGTGGAGAAGTGAAGCCACAAAACTGACCTTTTGTTCATGCTAATACACTTCTCAGTCGAGCTGTTCATCTCACACTGCTAGCACCGGCTAGTCACACTGCTAACATCGGCTAGTCACACTGCTAACACCTAAAGATCTATATTTGATAATTTCCCCATAATATTAGCTATATGCTAAAGTTCGAGCTACTGAGGCGCCATTTCGGGATTTAGCCAACATGCTAACTAAAGTTAGCTACCTGCTATTTGGAGAGAGAGAGAGAGAGAGTGTTTCTGCAGTTCATTCAGAAATGATCTGTTTGTCTAACTGTCTGTCTCTCTGTCATCCATCTGTCTCACATCTGTCCGTCTGTCTGTCTCTGTCTCCTCACCTGTCTGTCTGTCTCTGTCTCCTCACCTGTCTGTCTGTCTCTGTCTCCACACCTGTCTGTCTCTCAGCCTGAATGTCTCTGTCTCTATCTGTATTCCCTCTCATCTGTCTCACTTCCGTCTGTCTCCTCTTCCACCTGTCTGTCATTTCATCTGCCTGTCTCTCTCTCTCTCTCTCTCTCTCTCTCTCTCTCTCTCTCTCTCTCTCTCCTGTCTGTCTGCATATTACTGTTAAAATGTTAAAATGGCCACCAGTCTGTCTTTCTGTAATGTCTCTCATTTTTTTGTCTCGTCTTTCTAGCTTTGTCTGGATGTCTCTCTTTCCTGTTTGTCTCCCATCCTGTCTGTCTGTCTCTCACTCTTGTTCGTCTCTCACTCCTGTCTGTCTCTCTGTCTCTCACTCCTGTCTGTCTCTCTGTCTCTCACTCCTGTCTGACTGTCTCTCACTCCTGTCTGTCTGTCTCTCACTCCTGTCTGTCTGTCTCTCACTCCTGTTTGTCTCCCATCCTGTCTGTCTGTCTCTGTCTGTCTGTCTGTATATTACAGACTGTTAAAATGGCCACCAGTCTGTCTTTCTGTAATGTTTCTCATTTTTTTATCTCGTCTTTCTAGCTTTGTCTGGATGTCTGTCTCCCATCCTGCCTGTCTGTCTCTCACTCCTGTTTGTCTCTCAGCCTCAGTCTGCCTGTCTGTCTCTCACTCCTGTTTGTCTCTCAGCCTCAGTCTGCCTGTCTGTCTCTCACTCCTGTTTGTCTGGATGTCTGTCTGTCTGCATATTACTGTTAAGATGTTAAAATGGCCACCAGTCTGTCTTTCTGTAATGTCTTTCTAGCTTTGTCTGGATGTCTGTCTCTCATTCCTGTCTGTCTCTCACTCCTGTTCATCTCCACTGCTGTCTGCCTGTCTGTCTCTCAGCCTCATTCTGCCTGTTTGTCTGTCTCTCACTCACTCCGGTCGGTCTGTCTGTCTGTCTGTCTGTCTGTCTGTCTGTCTGTCTGCATATTACTGTTAAAATGGCCACCAGTCTTTCTTTCTGTAATGTCTCTAATTTTTTGTCTCGTCTTTTTAGCTTTGTCTGGATGTCTATCTCTCTTTCCTGGCTGTCTCTCACTCCTGTTCTTCTCCGCTCCTGTCTGACTGTCTGTCTCTCAGTCTATCTGTCTGTCTCTTAGTCTGTCTGCCTGTCTGTCTCTCAGTCTGTCTGCCTCTCACCCCTGTCTGTCTGTATATTACAGACTGTCTGTATATTACAGACTGTTAAAATGGCCACCAGTCTGTCTTTCTGTAATGTTTCTCTCTTTTTGCTTTGTCTGGCTGTCTATCTTTCTATCTCTCACTCTGCCTGTATCAGTCTTTCTATCTGTCTATATGAAAAACTGTTTCCACCTTTTTTTTCCACCTTTTTTTTTTTTTTTTCTTCTCGTCTTTCTGCTTATACTCCACTCATTACCCGTATGACCTTTGACACCACTGGGGTTTTATTCACCGCCTCGGAGTGACTTTGCACTGAACCGGATTAACGCACAGGCTAACATCTGTCTCTCATTTCTGTGCTAATATGAAAGTCTCTGCTGTATTCGAAGAATACGTTCAGTGAAAACGCGCGCACACACACACACACACACACACACACACACACACGTAGTTAACAGATGGGCTTAACTGGACTGTTTCTTCTTTTGTCAGATAAGATCAGTAACGGTTTAGTTGGTGTGAATATTTCAGTTATAAATCCTAATCTGGTGCTAATTAGCAAGCGTAAAATTTCACATAGCACAGATAAAGCTAGCTTGACTTAAATAGCTCCGTGTTAGCATTAGCGTTTTAGCAGTTTTAGCCTTATCGTAGCCATCATTAGCCCTGTAAGTAAAACACTTTGGGAGATGCTGTTATAGGAAAACAATCCAAGACAGAGCGGCGTCACTGTTACCACCCCGAGTTTAATTCTTTTCCTCTAACAGCACGTCCCCGAGTGTTTTATTCCTCTTACACCGCACCAATTACTACAACAATTTCTTTTTTTATTGGTGAATGACTTCATACTTCTTCTGTTTATAGCTGTTATAGTTCTCACTGATGTTTATCGCAGCTAAAACTTTTTTTTTCTCTCTTGTAGTTAATAAGAAAAACTTACGATTGCGTAAGTCAGAAGTTATAATCGTGAAAAAAAGGTTTCGTTCGCCGTGTGCGCTGATGATGTCGCTAACTCTACTGTAGTAACAGTTTCAGTAGGACTGTTGCTCAAATGAGAATTTTTACACAGCGAACACAGACGAGCAGAGTGACACACACACACACACACACACACACACACACACAGAAACTTCCTGGTGTGGTTATACTAAATATAAGCACTCTAGCAGCACGGCTCGTCCAGTCAAATTAGTGGACTGGAACAAGCTACTGAAGGTTTATTTATTTATTTATTTTTTAACCTTCATAAAAACATGTTTGTAGCAAGAACTGGCTTTGTATTGTCACTAACTAGCCAAAAAAAAAAAGAACATACACATGCTAACTCCCGTGACGTTCACAAGTCTTTCTATGAGGCTTAAATTGTTTTTGTTGTTATTGTTTACTTTCCGTGTATACACAACTGTTTATTTTACAGCACGAAGATAGAGGAACAGCCAAGCAACCTCACCTCGCTGTGGATAGAATGACATCATCAGCTATCCAAGGCTCTAAAATGGAGATGTGTGTGTGTGTGTGTGTGTGTGTGAGGCTTAATATGAGCTTGTAATGCCTGGGTGTGGGTTTGAGCTGTATGGTCTCATATCGGTGCTATTGATTCTCTGTGCGGTAAAATGACGTTTCACCCTAGATTTGTGTGTGTGTGTGTGTGTGTGTGTGTGTGTGTGTGTGTGTGTGTGTGAAGATACCTGTGGGAATTGCGTCTGTCTCGCGAAGTCTGTGTGAAACGAGATGAGAGGGGTGTTGGCTCGGAGCCCGATGCTGGATCAGCTCGCTGATCTGTAAGGGGGAGGGGGAGTGTGTAGGGAGGATTAAAACCAAGCCGCATTGTGTGTGTGTGTGTGTGTGTGTGTGTGTGTGTTATTATTGTCATTACTGTCTCCGCGACCCCGGTTTTAGCCCCGTCTCTGCTTTCTAATTACGCCGGATCCCAGCGGCTCGTAGCCCGTGTAACTGTTTACAGCCTTTGCCCTGAAACTCTAATAACACAGCACAGGCCCTGATGAGAAACCCGAAACATTCTCTCTGCGCTTCGTGATTACGGTTTAGTCGCTCGTATAAACTGAGTAACCGTAAATCTCAGGACGAAAAGGAAAAAAAAAAAAAAAACAGTCGATGTAATCTGTAACAGTCGTACACCAGGTGTTGAATCGGGTTGTCATGGTGACAGAATGTCCCGCCCGAAAGACCTCGCAGGTTCTCCGAGATGGAACCAGCTCGATTTTGTTGGGTTTGTCAGTGATGTCTGTAGCTTTTGGGTGGGATATTTTGTCGCTATGACAACATGTTGTCATGGCGACAAAATGTCCCGCCCAAAAGAACTTAAAATGGTGCTCAAAAGCCATTGGTTGTTTACTGCCAAAACACTGTGAACTGGTGAGTTTAGGGGTTTTATTTTAGGAAGGTCATTTTATCACCACGACAACATGAGCAGCTCTAATTTAGTGTTGTCATGGTGACAAAATGACCTTCCTGTGCCAGACCCCAATCCGGTTCTGCCCACCAAGTGATGTCAGTAGCTTTTGGGTGGTCACCATGACAACTTGAGATTAACTTTGTTTAGTTAATTTAAAGTTGCTCAAGTTGTCATGATGATGAAACGTCCCACCCAGACATCACCGTTTCTCAGGATTGGAACACGACCCGAGGTCCGTGGCTTTTTTTTTTTTCTTCAGCGGGTCGTTCTGTCACCATCACAACTTGACAAGTCGTCATGGCGACGAAATGTCCCGCCCAGAAAGCTCCTAACATCACCGCTTCTCTGTGTTGGAACTGAACCGGTTTTGCTGCTGCTATGCTGATGATGTTAGTGGCTTTCGGGGCGGGACATTCAGTCACCATGACAACATTGAAAAGAAAACAACCAGAGTTGCTCGAGTTTTTTCAAAAGCCCCAACCCCCCCCTCCCCCCAAAAATCCCTCGCTCTTGCCGGGCAGAATTGGTAGAAATGAAGATGTTACAGGCTTTTATTAAAATATTTACGTTTGAAATAAAATACGCAAAACAATACCGAACGTACAGAACTTTACCCAACTAGCTAAAGAATGTAATAAAGTTTCAGTGTCAGTGCTTCACCAGGGACGCGGACGCTAACGTGATTGTAATTCCAAACGGGTCTGATGTTACACCACGCTCCCGTAGCGCCGTCAGCGTAACCGGTTATAACGCAGGATGTTTACGGATCCAAGAAACGGCTCAATTTCATCCTTCGTAAACTGCCAACTTGCAGAAGCGTTAACAGAATATAAAGCGAACGATGCAGTCATGCTCCTAAAGCTCCGATAACGTTATCAGTGCGGTGTTTCGACGAAGTGCTCTTCGTTATACGGTGTTGTGTATAATTTGTGTTATGTAATAACAATAAACCTGACTCTGGGGTTTTATATCAGCTCAGCTCTCTACACTAAAAGCTTTTTTTCTTGGTTCTCTAAATGTTTGTATTCATGCTAGAAATTATTGGAAAAAAAGAAAAAGAAAAGGGACAAAATACTCAATACTCGGCTTTGGCTTTGCTAGTCCTGCGTTTTTATTGTGAGAAATGGTAGTAGTTGTTGTATATGTTTATATACTCTACGGATATGTTTCTTTACGTATATATAACATGCTCCTCAAAGCAAGCTAGCTGTACTATTTTTCTTCCTAACGTCTCTGTACATTTAACGAGAGGTCGGATACGACGTCGGAAACCACGATTATTATAACTCGTTCTTCCGTTTTTGTGCGTCAAATTACTAATTACAGGTTGTGAGCGGGGAACTGAAGAAAAGTCGGACCACACGCGCCGGCGGATTAATCCGAGGAATCGTTCGAGACGATCGTTTGGAAATCTCGGAATTGAGAAAACCGCCATTTAAATGTTGCTGTCGTGAACACAGATTTTAGCATCAGCAAATTTAACTACTAACTTTTAATTAAATGAAAATATAAACCCTGTAGTTTTGTCGAAGTTTGAAGAATTGCAGAATATCCTGCACGTAGCCGTCCATAGCATAAGCACCGGGAATATTAGCTAGCTCTCTAGCTAGCTGTAATTTTTTTTTTTTTTTAATTTATTTTTATTTAAATATTTCTTGCACAAATATTTTTTTTGTAAACAGATGAGGTAGGAGATGAAATTTACAGCTAGAAATCCTAAGAGGGGGGAAAAACGAGTGCAAAAGTCAACAAAAGCAAATTAAAAAACATTAACGAAAGCTTCGTGTCCGCCAGGTGAAATTAGCTGTTTAAATCACGCAACCTAAAAATATCCACACGTTTTAATTTTATGTTTATATTCAGTGGTAAAGTAGAATATCTTAGCTTATGGAATTATAATAATAATAATAATAATAAGAAGAAGAAGAAAAAAACCCCAGAGCAGATCTTTATGCTGATAAAAGCTCTGAGCTCCCGTCCTGTTCTCCTCTCATCTCTCTGTTGATGGTTTTCATTTTTCTCCACAGCCGCGTGATTGAAAACTTCATAAACTTGCCATAAAGAAGAACCTCGTGCCATAAAAATGCTTTGTCACAGTAATTTCCGGCTCCGTCGCCGGGCCACAAACACACACTCCGTCCTCTCTGTCGTCCCGCTGCTGTGATTTTTATTTACGACCCTGGGATTTTTATTTCCGCTGTTTTCTTTTCTTTTCTCCTCCGCTGTTAAACAGCCCTGGAGGTTCTTGGCAGGGACCCGAGTGCCATCTCGCATTGTAGTACTGCTGACTCAGCTTTTTCTTTTTTTTCTTTTTTTTTTTTCGGTTCATGCATGAGGTGAAGCGAAGAGCGTGAAACCGTGAGGGATAAATAAACCTTTATTTCAGGGAGTTTTTCCTTGCCACCGTCGCCTCGGCTTGCTCATCAGACACACACTCTCACACTTCATCTTACTTTTG
>CM074929.1:23483809-23501846 GCA_037576815.1 Pangasius larnaudii
AAAGTGGACGTGTGACGATGATGATGAGATTAAAGTGGACGTGTAGTGATGATGAGATTAAAGTGGACGTGTGATGACGATGAGATTAAAGTGGACGTGTAGTGACAATGAGATTAAAGTGGACGTGTAGTGATGATGAGATTAAAGTGGACGTGTGATGATGATGATGAGATTAAAGTGGACGTGTGACGATGATGATGAGATTAAAGTGGACGTGTAGTGATGATGAGATTAAAGTGGACGTGTGATGATGATGAGATTAAAGTGGACGTGTGATGATGAGATTAAAGTCGTGTGGATTTTGGTGGATTTTTTACCCTCGGCGTGACAGTGATGGATTGCTGCAGCGGTGCTTTACTGAAAAGCTGCTCTGACCACGCGGTCACTCAGAGGCTGCGTGGGCCGAAAATTATCTCCCAACATCCCGTCATTCCCTTCAGGAAGCTCCGCCCCTTTAACGTGAGACCGGAGTCTCCGGAATTCCTCGATCTGTGGACAGAAGCGGGAATTTACTCGGTTTAACTCAAAACGTAAAAAACGAGAGAATTTTTACACTTTCGCGAGAGAATCACACTTTCTTTCCATTGTTCTATCTACAATTTTCATCATTTCTTTCTCTTCTCGTGTTTTTGTCTTTTTTCTTGTAAGCTTTCTTAATAATTTCTGCTTTCCACCTTCTTTCTTTCTTTCTTTCTTTCTTCCTTCCTTCCTTCATTTCTCATTCATTATTTTTTCCTATTTACAACTTCTTCTTTCTTTTTTCTTTTCCCAATTATTATTAATTATTTCATTATTGTTTGTTTTTTCTGTCTCTTCTTCCTTCCTTTCTTTTTTTCCAGCTTGCAACATTCGTTCTTCCTTGTTTTCTTGCTCTTTACTTTCCCTTTTTTCCTTCTTTCATTCTCACTTTCTTTCCTTCCTTCCTTCCTTCCTTTTTTATTCTTGCTACAGTCTCTCTCGTTCGTACATTTTATTTTTCTCTTTTTTTTCTTTTTTCCTTCCTTTATTACTCATATTCATTCTTTTTTCTTTCCTTCTTTTGTATTCACAATTTCAGTGCATTTCTCTTCTTTCTTTTTCCAATTTTTCGTTAATTATTTCACTGTTCGTTTATTTATTTTCTTTGTCTTTCTCTTCTTCCTTCCTTTTATATATATTTTTCCTGCTTTCTGCATTCTCTTCCTTCTTTTTCTGTTTGCCACATTCTCTATTTCTTTCTCTGATTTTCTTTCCAGCTTTTTTTTTTTTTTTTAATCTTTCTCTTCTGTCTCAGTTTTTAAAAACCAGATTTTTAGAAATAATGAGGATTTTAGTTGTGGTGTGTGACGGAATAAAACACTTTACACCAGCTGGAGGCTAGAAACTTCCACTGCATGTTAGCTACATTAGCTATAGAGTGAAAAAAAACTAAAAAAAAAAGTGAACTTCAGAGTCGAATTCAGCACCGTGCAAAAGTCTTGGCACCCAAAGTTTACATGACTTTGTAAGGACGGTATCAGACACAGCGAGTTCTCCAGTTTAAAGCAGTTCAGTAAAAATGTGTATAATCTCATCACCGAGTGGTTTTACGTCTCCTGTTCGCTTTAAGGAGCAATAATCAGCGCTGATCAAGCAGTTAAAAGCAGTTAAAGAGGGATGCTGCGTCCCAATTCGCCTCCTATCCGTCCTGAATAGTATCCGAGATTAGAATTATCGTGTCCCAAATCGTAGCATGTTGAAATGAGGATCCCAAAGGTACCCGGATGCTCGACTATTTCCGGATCTATTTACGGACACTTTTCCTGCTTCAGTATTTAAGTGTAAGAACTTACGCACTAACTAAAATTAGTTAAATTAGTAATTAGTTACGCACTAACTAAAGTTTTTACAGCTGAAATGCGGCGCGGAGGTTGTGTAAGTAAGCAGCGAGAATAACGACTCTTCATCTCTGTGTGATTATGGGATGTGTGTGCGCGAGTCAGCTGAACACCGTCATGGTGTTAATGAAGTTAAACGAAGTGAAAACGTACGAGTGAGCGCTCCTGAAACACGTCATCGCGCTGACCGTTACATAAACAAGCCGTAATTTAAAATCAGACGTTATTAACCGCACCAGTGACGAGCTCCTGTTGTCTTTAGAGTCAAGCAGAAGTCACGCTGCATTCGATTTACCTCAGAAGCAGGAAGTCGGAGCTCAGAATGACGTCGTTTTAGACCTCCGTTTGTTCGAGCTACAGCATGTGGGTGAAAAAAAAAAAACATGGATGCCTCCAAGTTCTTCCGTTGTTAGCAACGAGCTAGTCAGCTAGCTGAGCTGAGTGATGTATCTTTACCTCAGAACAGTGAAGTGTAGAGTGAACATGTCTGTGTGTTGATGGATATAAAGCTAATACGTGTATATATACAGTGTAACGTGATGCTGTGAGCGGCCATTTTGATTTGACGTCACTCCCTGAACTCGGAGGAACTCGAGTAGGAACCTTGAGTTTTTTTTTCCTAGTCAAAGAGTCTAACTTCTAGTCGAATGCAGCATTATGACTCGCAGGTTTACGTTACGGCTCAACGTACGATGTGTTCGGATTAAACTCAGAATTAGCCGAACTCTGACTAGGAAGAAACACATAAAATCTTCGTGATCATTGGACAGCTGGCTAGCTTGATTGTTGCTAATAAAACGCACGCTTTCACTGAGGCGTCACCCACTTTGTAGCTCGAACGTGACGTAATTCTGCGTTCTCACTTAAGTTAAGTTGAATAAGCATCATAAACAATATGGCTGCCACTAGGAGACGGATTTACGATCGTCGTATCCGGAGAACGTGTGCATTAAAAAAGGTCGCGTCAGAATTTTTAATAAACTTTCTGTTTGACTCACGACACTTATTTACACGTTAACAAATAACTGGAGGAGGCTAACATTTAATCGCAGTCAGTGATTGTGTAATAATTGTGACAGAACTGAAGCCTCACACTGACGAACTAAATCAAAGACACCATTTTGAGAACGATTAACACGCTAGGAATTTATTACGTAACTGAAATTTATCTAAAATGAATATAAATGAATATAATGTGTTGCGTTGTGTCGCGTTGCATTTACCTGCATTTGAGAGATAGTTAGCGGGTAGCGGTAAAGGATCCAGGTGACTTTTTCGCTACACGGCGGTGTTGTTAAAGAACCTTCGTACACCCAGTAATCTCTTAATAACGGATCTGAAGTGGAAAAAAACACACAAATGAGGAAAACAGTAGCTAGCAGCCAGGCTACAAATTATCGGATAATTAGCGGTCGGCGTCTGACACCGCGAACATTTCAGGAAATATAAAACACCGTTTCAGACCGATTTTAAATATATTCATTTATTTTTATGCATTTTCCAAATGGTACTTTCTACACTTCCTTTACTAAAACACTATCAAAACAATATAAAATATATTTTTTTATGTTTATATAATATAAAACAAATTTAAAAATAGGAGCAGAGAATTATAATAACAACAACACAGATTTTTGAGGTTTTATGTTATTTACATGTGAAAAGTTTTACACCAGAATATTATTAAAATGTATTTTATATATATATATATATAAACTTATATATAAATATTAAAGAGACTTATATTTCTAAAGTCCTGAAATAAAAAGAAAAAATTATTATTATTTATTATGATAAAGTGAAAAACTTACCAGGTAATAAAGTGTTAGGATTAAAACAAGGAATTATTTTTGTCTTTCCCTGTAATGACAAAACACAATTATTTGTTACATACTTAATTATTATTATTATTATTATTATTATTATTATTATTATTTACATTTACTGCAAACAGGAAGAATAAATTCTTGATGATCATCATGTGTGAAACTATAAACCTTAAATCACTTATTTATTTCAGACACCAAATTAATGAACATTTTGTAACATTTCATATTAAATCCTAATAAAATATTAATCACACTCTCAGTCAATTTAATACTTTTTTTTTAATTTAAAATATATATAAAATAAGATGTAAATCACCTCCAAATAACTTGAGAGCGTTAATGTAAATTTACGTAAAACTTCTGTTTGTCGTTCTCAAGCTTCACTAACTTTTTTCCATCAAATTAAAAAAAAAAATTAAAGTAAAAAAACTTTTTTTTGTTTGTTTTTGGGAATTTTTCTTTGCGTCATACAACATCACTCAACTGAGCACATTTTCCATGTTCAGAAATTATATTTTCTATAAATATTTATATTCAGAATTATATGTTTCAGACCTGAATGTTAAGAATTTAGAACATTATTATTATTATTATTATTATTATTATTATTATTATTATTATTATTTTAGGTATGATGCTTTAGCCTTTTTTTTAATTTACTTTTTAATATTTTATATTTATATATTTTGACAGAATTAAAACTCATATATCAAGCAATTTTAAGTAAAAAAAAAAGAAATAAAAATAATCTGGATATGTGTATAAATCATTTATGCATTAAAGGGTTAGGACAAAAGTAATGGCGCCCTATAAAAGCAGGAGGAGTTATGTTAGCAGTTATGTCTATGGTGGCTTAGGCGCTGCAGTGGCTGAGCTGCATTACTGGAGTTACATTACTGGCTCTTTTTTCACCTTTTAGGTGCCATTTTGTCGTTTTCAGTTCTCGTTGCCTTTTATGGAGTTTTGTGGGCGTGGTTAGATGTTAAGTGTGCTGTGACATCGCTTGGTAATTTGCAGCTGATTGGTGTTTATCGACATACACGCTCCAGAACGAAGAAAATCAACATTACGGAATCTAGCAGGGTTTTTTTTTTCGGTTTTTAGTTTAGTTTGTCCAAAAACACTTACATACAACTTTACTAAAAAAAATAAAAATAAAAAAAAAGACTGATAAAAGAGGATAAAAAAAGTGTTGTTTTTACAAACTTTGTTTTAAAAAAAAAAATGAAAAGAGACAAATTTAAACGAGGTTAAGGAGAGGTTTAAGTGCAGCATTAATTCGCTACAGTAATCATTATGTCAGGGGAACGTCCTCACGAAGATATAATAATGCGCGTGTGTGTGTGTGTGTGTGTGTGTGTGTGTGTGTGTGTGTGTGGTCTTACTTTATACTGCAGGTCCTGTAACACCTCTGTAACAGCCTTCAGTCCCAGATGCTCCTTACCGATCTGCACAACACCAACACACACATGAACACACTCACAGAAGTAACACACACACACACACACACACACACACACACACACACACACACTTGTGTTTGTGTATGGAACTCTTGGTCGGACCTGGACGAAGAGTGCGATGATGAGGATGCCGTTCTTCTTGCCCATGGCATCGTCCAAAGTGTTGAACAACGTGCTGTTCCAGTGGATCAGATGCAGCTACAGAACACACACACACACACACACACACACACACACACACACACACACACACACACACACACACACACAAATAATGCAGAGTTACTGTTACCACCTCGAAGTTGATTATTTTCCCATAGCAGCACATCCCCCAAGTGTTTTATTCCTCTTACACCACAGCAGTTTACCAACGGTTGTAATTTTTATTTATTAAACAATGACATGTCATACTTTTTATCTATTTATAGTTACATTTATTATTTGCCAATCAAGTTAGTTCGTGTTCTCACTTACGTTATAGCAGCTATAAACACTCGTTCCCTCACCAGCTTCTCTTTTTTTTTTCTCTCTTGAAGTTAATAAGACAAAAAAAAAAAATAACGTAGTTGAAGTTGTTGTTACCGAGAAACCGCCGCAAAGAAGCGTAAACTCCTCTGTCCTGAAGACGTCGTAAAACTTAGTTACAGCTTCACCTCTGACTGTTACAGAGCGCTGACACTGGAGACTCCTTCCATCAGCGTCACATAAACGTCTCCTTACAAAATATCAACAATTATTTATAAATCTGTTTATTATCAGTGGAGCGTTCGCCGTACACGTCCCTGTGAATGAGCCGTTACTATAGAAACGATAACGTATCAGAACGAGCGCATTAATATAAACCTGCGCTACTGTCAGAGCTGCTGTTATAGAAAACTAATCAACACCTTCTGACCAATCAGAGCGCAGGATTTAAAAGCACTGTGATGTACATTGCAATAAAATACTAAATCAAGTAAAATTTAAGTGTGTTTTGTTTAATGGACAATGGTTTACAGTCCCTGTGTGTGTGTGTGTGTGTGTGTGTGTGTGTGTGTGTGTGTGTGTGTAAGGTGGCAGGTGTGCAGGACGTGTGTGTGTGTGTGTGTGTGTGTGTGTGTGTGTGTGTGTGTGTGTGTGTGTGTACGTGCACGCTCAGGGCTTTAGGTTTTAGCTCTCTGTATTATTTAAAGAGCTCTCGGTATTGTTCATGTGTCAGTGTGTCATGTTCAGTAAAACACACACACACACACACACTTACACACACTCACACACTCACACACACACACACACACACACGAGACGGTGCTGTGAATAACACACACTTCATCAGACCTTGTGTGTGTTGTGACGTTTAAATGCTGAAAAACATGAAGCTAAATGCATATTTGTTTGTTTATTGTTTTGCTAACGCTTCTGTTATCTCTGTAGCGTCTTGGCTTCAGGTTTAATAACTAGCGAGTGTGCTAACTGCTTAATTCATCAGCTTGCTATAGCATGCTAACTTGCTAGTTTCCGCCAACGCAACAAATTGCTAAATGGCTGAATCACAGCTAGCTAACATGTAGCTGCCAGTGTGCTTGCTAATTCATTTAATTCATTAATAGCTAGGTTGCTAACTGTAGTGATTTTAATTTAATAGAGGAATTGCTAATTAGCTAAATGTGCTACTGTTAAAGTTTTGGTTAATTATATTTTAACATTCTTTTGTTAAATGCTAATGGTAGCTTTTGTTTATGTTTGTTTTTTATTTTTTTATTTATTTTTTATTCTTTGTTTGTTTATTTCTTTTATCTTTGTAGTGTTTTGGATGGTTTACTGACTAGCTAGCATGCTAACTGGCTAGTTTCCTAGCATGACAGGGTTAATTTGCTAGCTTACCATTTTCCAAACTAAGTCATGATTTAATTTGCTGATGCTAGCTGATGTGCTACTGTTACAGTTTTGGTTAATATTAATATTCTATGGCTGTTTAACTAGCTAGTGTGCTAAATGGTTAATTTGCTATCTAGCTAGCATACTAACCAGTTATATTCTTAACTCCATACGGTGCTAACTAGTTACTTCACCAACTAGCCAGCTTGAGAACTGTCTGTTTTGTTAACTGTGTAATGATTTAACTTGTTGGTTGGTACTGTTATGGTTTTGGTGAGTGTTAATCTTCTCATGCTAAATGCTAACATTAGCTGAGTCACCGATTGCCTGAAAAGTGCTAACTAGCTGTTTTGCTAACACATTAGTGTTGCGGCTGGTTTAATACCTGGCTAGTGTCCTAAATTTTAAACATTTGGTGTTGATTGTTAATATTCTTCTGCTAAATGCTAACACTAGCCGAGTTAGCTAGCTGGATAAAGTGTTGTTTTGGAAGCTGATATTAGCATGAGGTAAAAGTTTGCTAGTAAAAAGAGCAGGTTTGCTGTTAGCACATAACTAGGAAGTTGGTGAAAATCAGTCTTGCTAACGTTAGCTGATGAAAGTTTTATTTTTAATTTGAGAACAGTGGTTTAATTCATGCTAGCTTCACAACTAGCATCTGATTAGCATTTGAAATAAATAAAGGACAGTTTGTGTTCGAGTGCTCACTCTTCTGTTTTGTGTGGTTTTTAAAATCAGGATACAACGCTAGCGCCGAACGCTTACGGGAAAGATGCTAATCGTTTGCGGATGAGAAGTGATTAGCGCTCAGTCAGGAGGAGAAACAGAAATAAAAGCGCTAATTGATGGTGATGTTTCCTGGAAATTTTCAGCTAATGGATCAGTGAAGATTTCCTGAGAAGCTGCTGGTGGTTAATAACGTCAGCGTGAGAGACACGATCACTTTATTCCTCTGCGTCGTTCACGTTAAACACGTCTCACGTCACGTTTCTAATCATTTCTCTCGTGTTCGATAACAATCTGAGTTTGAGTTTGATTTTATACAAATCAGATTTAATTCTCCACACGAACGCCGTTAAAGCTCTCGGTTTATCAACTGATACTCAGTTTTACAGAAAAACAGAAAAAAATCAGTTCTGTGGAAATTTTAGTTAAAAAATTAGACCTTTCTTTTCTTTTTTTTTATGTAGGTTGATTGTATTATTTTTTTTTTTAAACACGGATTGTTAAAAGTGTCCTGTTTTTTTTTGGACACATTTTTTTTTCTTTTTTTTAAATTTAGAGAGAAATTATTTTTAAATTATAAGTTAATTTTTCTCAACATGAATGAGGTTTTTTTTTGGGCTGCAACTTTTTTTTTTCTTTTTTTTTTTGGATATGAACTCCTCTTTTTTTTCATTTTTCCACACTTTTAGGACACAAGTTTCTTTTTATTTGTTTTGTTTTTTTTGTCAGATCCAATCTGGGTGTTTTTTTTTCCGGTGGTTCTTTTTCTTCAGCCCGAGTTGGGGTTTTTTTGGCCACAACATTTTATTTATTTTAAGTTTTTTTTTTTTTTTTGACATGTTGGGTTTTTAATTTTATTTGGACACAAACTTTATTTATTTATTACAATTTTTCGGAGTTATTTTTTTGCTTTTCATTTTTTCCACAAGCTCTTTTTTCCATCAGTTGGGTTTTTTAGGACACGTGTTTTTTTTATTTGTACGCAGCTTGTTTTTATTTTGTTTCATCCAAACTGGAGGTTTTTTTTGTTTGGGCCTCAATTTTTTTTTTCCATCAGCTGGGTTTTTTTTCCAGCTTTTTACTTTTTTGGACACCAGTTTGTTTTGTGATTTTTTTTTTAATTTATTTATTTTTTTTACTTTTTGTAGTAATTCTTTTCCTTCTCAGTTTGGTTTACCAAGTCGTCCAAATTGTCCCAATGCCAATTAATATTCTAAAAGTGTGTGTCAGTGTGAGTTTGTGAGTGAATGTGAGTGTGTGTGTGTGAGTATGTGTGTGTAACTGACCTCCATGAGTTTGTGTGTGTGTGTGTGTGTGTGTGTGTGTGTGTGTGTGTGTGTGTGTGAGAGTGTGTGTGTGTGACTGACCTCCATGAGTTTGTGTGTGTGTGTTTGTTGGTGAGAGAGTTTGTGTGAGTGTGTGAGTGTGTGTGTATGTGAGTGTGAGTGAGTGAGTGTGTGTGAGAGTGTGTGTGTGTGTGTGTGTGTGTGTTTGTGAGTGTGAGTTTGTGAGTGTGAGTTTGTGTGTGTAAGTGTGAGTGAGTGAGTGTGTGTGTGTGTCTGTGTGTGTATGTTTGTGTGTGAGTGAGTTTGTGAGTGAGTGAGTGTGTGTATGTGAGTGAGTGAGTGTGAGTGTGTGAGTGTGTGTGTATGTGAGTGAGTGAGTGTGTGTGTATGTGAGTTTGTGAGTTTGTGAGTGTGTGTGAGTGTGTGTGTGTGTGTGTGTGTGTGTGTAACTGACCTCCATGGGAAAGGCCTTGAAGTTAACGGTGTGCTCGGAGCCTCTCTGGTTCTCTTTGCCCCAGTGGAAGCGAACTTCATGCAGCTCGAACTCGTGATCACTGGGCAGAGGGCCTCCGGTCACCACTGCAGCCGGAACACGAGGGAGAGTCGGAGGGAAAACGTGTTTAAAGTGTTTTTAAAATCTGACAGTTGATTTATAGTCGGCGCGGTGAACTGACTTCCTGTTCGGACGGTACTGGTGCATGCTGGGTACCTGATTTGGACTTGAGCATGATCCTGACGGTGTGTCCATCGTTGATGACCTCACAGTCTCGACACACCACGTAGTTGGGCGTTAAACCGACTTCCAGCAGTCTGGGGTCGTAACGAGCCTCTCTCGAGTTCAGGTTTATGGGAGACTGATTCTCTCCGTTCGCTTCGGGGAAGAGCAGACCCCACTCCACACCTACACACACACACACACACACACACACACACACACACACACACACACACACACACACACAATTATCTTCCTCATATTACTGTTTTTATGAAAGTTCCTGTTATCGCTTACATTATAGCAGCTATAAACAGTCTTTCTCTCATTACAGTCTCTCTTGAAGTTAATAAGACAGTGTTTTGTAACCAAGAAACTGAAGGGGAAAAAAATAAAAATTTTAAACTCTTATCCGGAATTAAACTTAAACTTGTATCTGGAATTTACAGATTTCCGTAAAGCTGCTTTGTGATAATGTGCATTATTATCAGACAGTTACAAAGCACTGACACTGGAGACTCCTTCCAATAAATGTTACATAAACATCTCCTTACTTTAAGAAAACTTCATCACATCAAGTATTTATAAAATCCGTTTATCATGAGCTGTTACTATAGAAACGGTAACATATCAGAGCGAGCGCATTAATATAAACCTGCGCTGCTGTCAGAGCTGCTGTTATAGAAAACTAATCAACGCCTTCTGACCAATCAGAACGCAGGACTGTGGATATGTGCTTCTTATCGAGGTTTGTTTTAACGCTAAACTGTGCGTTTGCGTGACGCTGTTGTGGCGCCATCGAGGTTAAATCACATGTACGTTGAAAAATCATTTCAGGATGATAATTAAACACATAAACACAACTTTATTTCACTTTTTTTTTTGTTTTATTCGCACCACATCCACCTTCTCCAGATAAAGCTACACACTTCAGTCGTATTGTTTTTTTTTGAGAGTGCAGTGAAAGCGAAAAGATCAGTTCTCTGCTCGGGTAATATTGAGTAACAGGAAAGTGCAGCGTAATCAGACTGAGATCAGACCTGTCTGGAGCAGATTAGCATCAGTGCTGAGTGTGTAGTTTCTCTCCCAGGGACAAATACGCCCTCGAAACCACAAATGACCTTCAGAGAACAAAACAAAGTGTCTGGTTGAAGGCCACAATATACAGAACGAGGCCACGGAACAGTTACAGCCGCTCACGAGCGCTGATTTTACTCCAACCAAGAGAATGTGTTACTCACTCCATCCTCACTTACTCCATAACTAATCTATTATTATTATTAATATTATTATTATATGCAAATGAAGGGTGTGGTTTGACTCTTAATCTGATAAACAGCGCCGTGATTGTGTCGTGATTGTGTACAGGCAGCAGATGCAAGTGCAAAACGCAACACAAACAAACAAACAAACAAAACGGTGAAAACAAGAACCAGAAACGTAAACAATAGATGTAAAGCGAAAACTGGAAGACCATGAGCGAGGATGTAGCACACACACACACACACACACGCGCACACACACACGCGCACACACACGCGCACACACACACGCGCGACAACAACGCACGCGCACACACACACGTGCGCGACAACAACGCACGCACACACAGATGACAACACACACACAAGCACGCACGCACGACCACGACAACAATGCACATACGCAACACACGCACACATGACAACGACACGCGCACATGCACAACACACACACACACGACAATGACACACACACTCACTCGCTCACACACACACCAATTTCTCTTTCAGACTAAAAAAAGTTCCCTTTTTTTGGCCAAAAATATTTGATGGCTAGCCAAAAGTTTGTGCACCCCTGACCATCACACACACCACAGTTGATAACATCAACAAAATGGACTTCACGTGAAAACACTAATGAAGTTCCTGTTAACACACTTAGCACTTTTTGTCTCTATAGTACACAGTTATAGAAGGGATTTATTTATAATCGCACTATCAGGTGTCACCCAGATGAGGATGAGTTCCCTTCTGAGTCCGGTTCCTCTCAGGGTTTCTTCCTCATGAAGTCTCAGGGAGTTTTTCCTCACCAGCGTCACCTCTGGCTCAATCATTAGGGATAAATTCATACATTTAAAATTTAGATCCTGAATTTATATATTTCTGTAAAGCTGCTTTGTGACGATGTCCATCATTAATAGTGCTATACAAATAAAACTGAATTTGAAAAAAACATCATTCCAGATTTATTCCCCTGTGTGTGCTGTTATAATGAGCTCCAATCTTCTGCGAAGTCCAACTAGATGTTGGAGCGCGGCTGTGGGGATTTGTGTTCATTCAGCTACAGGAGCATTAGTGAGGTCAGGTGCTGATGTTGGGATGTCGAGGAGGTCTGGGGTGCAGTCGGTGTTCCAGTTCATCCCGAAGGTGTTCAGTGGGGTTGAGGTCAGGGCTCTGTGCAGGACACTCGAGTTCTTCCAGTCCAACCTTCACACACCATGTCTTCATGGAGCTCGCTTTGTGCACAGGGGCATCTTCATGCTTCTCGATCGGTTCATCTGCCATTTTGATTCGGGGAGGGAAAAAAAATCTCTTTTGGTGTATCTGGTAGTTAACTGACTCGGCTATTGAGGTTCAGTTTTGCAGTGAAACATCCAACATTTAGGACTGAACCACATGGCAAAACCATGGCTGTGTTCAGTATCAGAGGCCTCACTAATGGACCAGTGGCTCATCGACAGCTAATAAAAGTTCTACGGAAATAATCCAGGAATAATTAGATTCCCAAGTTCGCATGTCCTTCTGTCCTGTATGAGTCATGATCCCGTCTCTGCTGCTTCCAGCCAATAAGAACTCACTGCACTGGACTTACATCAACGGCTTTCTTCTTTTCTGTGTCTTTAATGAGGAAGCTAAATAAAGATCCTCAGAGCTCCAGAGTCCCATCGCTATTAACGTTCACGTTCCTGTAAGACTCAGAAACTCCTCGAGGGGATTTCACAATGTTCTCATTTCTGCTGTGCTGCTCCCCCCCCCCCCCCCACCACCACCTTGTTCTCCTTACGATTTAACCTCACTTGTTCTGGTTCTGTACATTTACTGACCGAGTTCTGAAGAGCAGGAGGTAAATCCTCATCATCTGGTATATATCGTAAAATAAAATATAGACTGGAATTACGAGAACATTGTCCTTATTCAGCCCTACAGAGGTTCTCTGACAGTTCTGGGGTTTGAACCCATCACCTTCTGGTCGCTAGCTCAAAGTCCTCGTTGGCGTCCAGTGGTAGCATTAGCTAGCTAGCTTATTTAGGTTGTTATGCAGATTTGCACCAAGCGATAGTAATAAAACAGCGAAGCAATTTTGTGAGCAAAACATCAAACGGAGCTCCGCTTCAGTTAATTCTGACGCTCAAATTCAATTTCAACACCTCCGAGGGGGCGGAGCTTCATAAAATCCAAAAAAAATAAAAAATAGGAGGAAGTGCTAAAGTCACTACGTTAATGTCAATTCTACCAGTTTACATTGCTAACTGCCCCAAAACAAAGTACTTTTTTTTTCTTCAATTTTTCAATCCCACTTTTAATACACAACCTGCACATTTCTAGCATGACTGTGGTCTTAGCACAAAAGTATCGGCACCCTAATATTTAAAAAATATATATTAATCAATGTCTATTTTACGTTTTCTGCATTACTGTCTCAGTACAAATGAGTACATTTTAGGTTTCTAAAAATGAAAAAAAAAAAGAGTTATACAGAAATGTTTGGATTTTAAAACAAGTAAAATCTTACTCCAGGTTTAAAATCATTACATTGGCTTCTGATTACATACCAGATTTATTTCTCTTTTTCTTTTCTTTTGCTTTTACGTCATTAATGTAGTGGTCTGTATGTTTATCGTGACATATTAATATTTTCCCAGAGTAAATATGCATTTTTATCATTTTTTAAACATTATGTTAGTTGTAACTCTTGAGTATTTTACTTCCAGTAATAATCTTGTTTTAATTACAAACTCTTTTTTTTTGTTATGATTGTCTGAAATGACATCAGAGTGTATTAGATTAATAAAACATTATTATTATTATTATTAGTAGTAGTAGTAGTAGTAGTAGTAAATGCACCAAAAGTAAAAACTTAGTGGATGAATAAAGGAACTTTTTTAATTAAACTATTTAATTAATATTCAATAACTTTAAATAAGTGATATAAAAATAAATAAATAATTGATTTCCCTCACTAATGGACCAGTGGCACGTAACACAGACGCATCCGCAACGCATTAGATGTTTATAATTTATAGATAAAACCATGATGTTCTGATGTTCCTGCAGAACCAAGAGAACCGGGTCAGGTTCTCCACGACGCAGGAAAATCTCACAGAAAACTGTACGACTGAGAACCTGAGAGTTTAACTGCAAAAAATAAAATAAAATACTGAAATGGTTTAATTTATTTTTCTTCCTGCTCTTTACAGGCAGACGTTAGATGTAGAAACAATTAAGTTCTCCGACATCTTCAGGACAGAGGAGTTTACGCTGCTTTACATTATTTTTTTTTTTGAGAGAGAGAGAGAGAGAGAGAGAGAGAGAGGGAGAGATAAAAGAGGTGCTGGTGAGAGAACGAGCGTTTATAGCTGCTATAACGTAAGTGAGAACAGGATCAAAATTAAATGTAACTATAAAAGGATAAAAAGTATGGCATGTCGTTCTTTCTTTAATTAAATATCGTAACTGCTGTGGTGTAAGAGGAATAAAACACTTAGGGACGTGCTGTTACAGGAAAATAATCATCTTCATGCAGGTATCAGTAACTCCACATCGCCTCCTGACTGGAGATTCATTTCCTGTAACCGCATGCCCCCCTGAGTGTTTTATTCCTTTATTTATTTAATTTCCTAATGCTTTTGTTTAAAGCTCCTTCAGCAGTTGGTCACATTGCGGTATTTAATATTTAATATTATATTTAGGGATTTAATTTGTGAGTAGGCTGCATGTTTATATATGTGTATATATTTATCTTTATTTTAATAACTACATGAAATTAAAGATGGCAACCATAAAAAAGTGAAAGCTACTTTTTTAGATCAGCTGCTACCCTTTTCTGCATTTTTTTTTTTTAGTTTATCGAGAGCACATAGTCATATTGTCGGAATCAACACGTGAATTATTTAATAAAAATAAATAAAATCACACTTTATAGTAAGTTGTATGGAAGTCTACGTTAGTGTTCCTGTTAGAGAAGCTTGCAAATGAAAATACTCGTCTTTTACTGCTGGTGTGTTTGCACACGTGATAGACCGTGCTGTAGTGAGTGTGTGTGTGTGTGTGTGTGTGTGTGTGTGTGTGTGTGTGTGTGTGTGTGTGTGTGAGACGGATGTTGGTCAGGTAGTGTAAATAAGACACTGTTTGATTTGCTGTTAAAGAAAACCATCATGTTTGGTTAAGGTCGAAGACACACACTGACGATGGACACAAGACATTACATTCTCATGTTTCATCGTTTCTCACGATAGTAAAAATGATTCCTCAGTCGGAGTGACGTTTCTGTCTGCTGTGATTTTTAAATGAATACACACACACACACACACATACACACACACACACACACACACACACACACACACACACTGTCTAGTTTAGCGAACAGGATTATGGGATGCCTGAGAAGGACACGAGGTGCTGAAAGACTTCTGTCCTTATTCTGCTTTCTAAATGGGACAGACTTTATCTAGGGAGCGTGAGAATGTCCCCTACCTAGGCAGCCTACTCACAAATTAAATCCCTAAATATAATATTAAATATTAAATACCGCAATGTGACCAACTGCTGAAGGAGCTTTAAACAAAAGCATTAGGAAATTAAATAAATAAAGGAATAAAACACTCAGGGGGGCATGCGGTTACAGGAAATGAATCTCCAGTCAGGAGGCGATGTGGAGTTACTGATACCTGCATGAAGATGATTATTTTCCTGTAACAGCACGTCCCTAAGTGTTTTATTCCTCTTACACCACAGCAGTTACGATATTTAATTAAAGAAAGAACGACATGCCATACTCCTTCCATAAATGAACATCTCCTCACTTCATCAAAACTTCATCATATCAACCATCACACGTCCCTGTGAATGAGCCGTTGCTATAGAAACGATAACGCATCAGAACGAGCGCGTTAATATAAACCTGCGCT
Organism: Pangasius larnaudii; assembly: GCA_037576815.1. NCBI lineage: Eukaryota > Metazoa > Chordata > Actinopteri > Siluriformes > Pangasiidae > Pangasius > Pangasius larnaudii. The sequence continues at coordinate 23,499,711 of CM074929.1, forward strand.
ACTGTCAGAGCTGCTGTTATAGAAAAGTAATCAACACCTTCTGACCAATCAGAGCGCAGGATTCAGCAGCGCTGATATGTCTGACTCCATTACATGTTTTTAAGAAGAAGAAGAAGAAGAAGAAGAAGAAGAAAGAAGGAAAACGAATGCAAGTCTATTGGGGGGGATTTTCTTCGCTCCCTCTCTCCTTCCTTCCTTTCATTCTTTTTTTTTTTTCTTCGTGACTTCAGACATGAATACGAACACATTCAACCTGCTGAACTTTTTTTTTTTTTTTTAAAGAAATACTTTGTAAGCACGTTATACCACACACACACACACACACACACACACACACACACACACGAGAGAGAGACAGCATTGTATTTGACAGTAGCTCTGTGACCTTCTAACCACAATAAGGTGTGTGTTCAGAGTTCGTTCTCGTATTTCACTCAGAGATAAACGAGTGCAGATCTATTGCTCGGTTCTTTACCTTCCTCGTAGCCCCAGTTCAGCTCTTCTTTCCCAGGTACGGAATCGGACTCCTCCATCACGGGGTCTGCCATACTGACGTTACCTTCTTCCTTCCTCTGGCTGCGTTCCAAATCGTGTGTGTGTGTGTGTGTGTGTGTGTGTGTGTGTGTGTGTGTGTTCACTTCAGCGCCATAAAACCAAGAAAAAAAAAAATCCTAAAAAAACTTGACCAACAGAATCACAGCCAGAGAGCTTTCAGTCTCTTCTCCTTCCTCTCGTCACTCCTTCACTCGCCTCCTTGTTCCCTTTCTCCCTAACACACACACTCTCTCTCAAACACACACATACACACACACACTCTCACACACACACACTTTCTTTCTCTCGCTCTCTCTCACACACAAACTCACACACACACTTTTCCTCCTCCAGGTGACTCAAGGCTGCAGAATGACCTCCTCTCTCTGCTCCATGCCATACACCGGTTTCAAAACTCCTTTTCCCGGCTGAAGCAGAGCAGACTGAGTCTCTCTCTCTCTCTCTCTCTCTCTCTCTCTCTCTCACTCTCTCATACACACACAGACACACACACACACACACAGACACACACGCTTACTATGATTGGCTGTAGGTGGTGACTCTCAGAGCAGTGTAGGAGCACGTTAAAAACAGCTGAGCAGCTCGAACTGGTTAACAGTCCAACCACGAACACAGAGACACACACACACACAGACACACACACACACACACACACACACACAAACAGACACACACAGATACACACAGAGACACACACACACAGGGGAAATGGGTGAGGCTATAAAACACTCAATGCGAAAAAAAGAAAAGAAAAGCCTGAAGAAAGAGAGAGGGGAAAGTAGGAAAGTTACATAATACAAAAAGAAAGACAGATAGAAGGAAAGATGAAAGGGGGAGAGAAATAAAGAATGATGATATTCTCATCATTAATATAAAAAAAAGGCCAAAAAGTACCAACAAATGAAAGACCAAAAACTAAAAAAGGAGAAAGAAAGTGAAAGTAAGAAGTAAATAAGAGAAGTAAGCTGGAAGATAAAGAAATAAAGACTGATAGACCAAGAAGCAAAGAGAAAAGAAGAGAAAGAGACAAAGAAATTAAAAAGAGAAAGACTTAAACACACACACACACACACACACTATAACGACAAAACTGAGGAAAGAAAGAGACAAAAAAATAAGAAAAATAAAGGAGAAATAACCGGAGACAGAAGAGAAGAAACAGGCTGCTGGTGAAGTAGACGAGAAAACAAAGACATTCAGAAAAAAAAGATAAGAAAATAGAGTAGGACATAAAGACAACAAGAAAAACAGAGGCAGCGGAACAGAAAAATAAAGAAAACAAGACAGAAAGAAAAAGAAAGAGAAACTGACAGGTAAAACATTTATATATAAGATATTATACATTTAGTTTGAATAAAGAAAGAAAGAAAATTGAATGAATAAATAAAGTCAGATGTCAATAGAAAGAAAGAAAGAATAGAAAAGAACCTAAAAGAAAAGAAAGTGTGGTATCAATGTCAGTTTTTTCAGGAAAGTGAAAAATAAAAGAAGGCCAGTTTTTAGTGTGGGTTCTCCAGCGAGGTCTGATGATTGAGGAGAGGAGAGGAGAGAGAGAGGAGAGGACAGAGGAGAGGAGAGAGA
>CM074929.1:23502015-23515629 GCA_037576815.1 Pangasius larnaudii
GAGAGAGAGAGAGAGAGGAGAGGAGAGGAGAGGAGAGGAGAGGAGAGGAGAGAGAGAGAGAGGAGAGGAGAGAGAGGAGAGGAGAGGAGAGGAGAGGAGAGAGAGAGAGAGGAGAGGAAAGAGAGAGAGGAGAGGAGAGGAGAGAGAGAGAGGAGAGGAGAGGAGAGGAGAGGAGAGGAGAGGAGAGAGAGAGAGAGAGAGGAGAGGAGAGGAGAGGAGAGAGAGAGAGGAGAATAAAGAGAAAGGGATGTTGCTGTGGAAGTGAAGGGATTTCTGTATTCACACAATCACTGTGTGTGTTTCTGTGTAAAATGCTCACTGAGTCATCTGCACTCTTTATATTCAAAGTAATGTCAACACACACACACACACACACACACACACACACACACACACACACACACACACACCTCCATCTGGGTCAGGGTTTGAAACACAAACCTGTACACACAGACAGGAAGTGATGTAATAACTGCAGTTCCAGCAGGTTTTGTCCTGGTGGGCGTGGCCTCTATAACAGATAACCGGTTACACCACTGAGAGAAACTCTGAAAACAGCGTAGTGTACATTTATAACACAACGTTCAGCTATTACACAACGCAGCGCTGGTGATAAACACGCCGTCACGGCAACACTGATGTGTGTGTGTGTGTGTGTGTGTGTAACAGACAGGTGAGGTCAGTGATGCGTGTGTGTGTGTGTGTGTGTGTGTGTGTGTGTGTGTAACAGACAGGTGAGGTCAGTGATGCGTGTGTGTGTGTGTGTGTGTGTAACAGACAGGTGAGGTCAGTGATGCGTGTGTGTGTGTGTGTGTGAAACAGACAGGTGAGGTCAGTGATGTGTGTGTGAAAATGAACTGTAATCACTCTGACCCACATTTGATGAAAGGAGAAACTGCTGAATTCAGCAACTAATTAACTGTAACAAGGTCATGAGCTATGCTGTGGACACGCCCTCGACCACGCCCTCGACCACGCCCCCTAAACAACTGCACTTTCTCAACAAGGGGACGAGTGTGAGAGTGAGAGACAGAGAGAGAGAGAGAGAGTAGGGAGGAACCGAATCTAACAGAAAAGATTAAAGAAAAAAGAAAAATAATAGACAGCAAGAAAGAGGGGGGTGATGGAGAGAAAGAGAGGGAAAGAGAGGGGGGGGGGGGAGTAGCTTCCGAGTGTAGGGTTCCAAACACTCTATAAACATGTAGAATTCGAAACAAACTCAGAGCAAAATCACAATCAGAAAGCTTGAAGAGCTTTCATTTGGTTCCGAGTGTAGGTTTCTGAGTGTAGGGCTCTGAGTGTAGGGCTCTGAGCGTAGGGCTCTGAGCGTAGGGCTCTGAGCGTAGGGTTCTGAGCGTAGGGTTCTGAGCGTAGGGTTCTGAGTGTAGGGCTCTGAGCGTAGGGCTCTGAGCGTAGGGTTCTGAGCGTAGGGCTCTGAGCGTAGGGTTCTGAGCGTAGGGTTCTGAGTGTAGGGCTCTGAGTGTAGGGTTCTGAGCGTAGGGTTCTGAGTGTAGGGTTCTGAGCGTAGGGCTCTGAGCGTAGGGTTCTGAGCGTAGGGCTCTGAGAGTAGGGTTCTGAGCGTAGGGCTCTGAGTGTAGGGCTCTGAGCGCAGGGTTCTGAGCGTAGGGTTCTGAGCGTAGGGCTCTGAGCGTAGGGCTCTGAGTGTAGGGCTCTGAGCGCAGGGTTCTGAGTGTAGGGTTCTGAGTGTAGGGTTCTGAGTGTAGGGTTCTGAGCGTAGGGTTCTGAGTGTAGGGTTCTGAGCGTAGGGCTCTGAGAGTAGGGCTCTGAGAGTAGGGTTCTGAGCGTAGGGCTCTGAGTGTAGGGTTCTGAGCGTAGGGCTCTGAGAGTAGGGCTCTGAGAGTAGGGCTCTGAGTGTAGGGTTCTGAGCGCAGGGTTCTGAGCGCAGGGTTCTGAGTGTAGGGCTCTGAGTGTAGGGTTCTGAGTGTAGGGTTCTGAGTGTAGGGTTCTGAGTGTAGGGTTCTGAGTGTAGGGTTCCTCCCTGAAATCTGGACTCAGGGTCTAATCACTGATCTGTAAAAGTGGAGATAAATTCGACCCTGATCACTGAGGCACGTGTGTGAACAGTAATCTGAAGATAATGTGTAGTAATAATAGTAATAATAGTAATGATAATGTGTAGTAATAATAGTAATGATAGTAATGATAATGTGCAGTAATGATAGTAATAATAGTAATGATAGTAATAATAGTAATGATAATGTGTAGTAATGATAGTAATAATAGTAATAATAGTAATGATAGTAATGATAATGTGTAGTAATAATAGTAATAATAGTAATGATAATGTGTAGTAATAATAGTAATAATAGTAATGATAATGTGTAGTAATAATAGTAATAATAGTAATAATAGTAATGATAATGTGTAATATAATTAACTCACTTCCTTTCTGAGCACAACGTCTCAAGTAGAAGTCAGACTGGATTTTTTATGAAATTACCGCACAGCGGCTCATGTTTACAGCCGACACGCCCTCGCTGACCAACACGCTCTTATAATAATTCTAAAATATTCACCTGCTTTGTGGATGTCAGAAAGGCTCTGGACTCCGTTTGGCATCACGGGTTGTTTTATAATAATGGTGTGGGGGGTAAATCATACGATCTCATTAAATCTGTGTACACAGGAAACAAGTGCGGAGACGAGTTCCTCAGGAACCTGCAACCTGGCAGCGAGAGAACTGAGAGAAAAAGCACGCAGAGCTTCCTACGCCATAAAACCACAAACATTTACAGAAATTCCAGTTAGCAGGTGTGCTGTAGGACGGTGCAGTGTGGAGTTCGCTTCACTTCACCAACTCCACAAACGGGACAAACATCATCCGAGACCCTGCATGAGGAGCTCTGGGGCAGAGAAACACCACGAACAGCGCAGGCAGGGCGGAGTCAGGCCTCATCCATTCATTATACACACACACAGAACACACACAAACACACACACACCATTATAAAGCTCTGCGTTCACACAAACACACACACACACACACACATTATAAAGCTCTGCGTTTTCACACAAACACACACACACACACCCCATTATAAAGCTCTGCGTTTTCACACACACACACACACACACACACACACACACACACACACACACACACCCATATCATTATAAAGCTCTGTGTTCTCTCTCACACACACACACACACACACACACACACACACTCGTATTGTTATAAAGCTCTGCATTCACACACTCACTAACACACTCACTAACACTATCATAGCATTATAAATCTCTACAGTACCACACACACACACACACACACACAAAGAAAAGGGCAATCAAAGTCTGGAAACACCTAAAGGAGAGCGATACACACTCACTAACACACTCTCACATCATTATAAAGCTCTGCATTCTCTCTCTCTCTCGCACACACACACTCACTAACACACTAACAGCTTTACAAAGCTCTACAGTACCCCCCCCACACACACACACTAACACTTATCATTATTATTAACTATTATTATTATTATTATTATTATTATTATTATTAATTATTATTATTATTTCTCTTTCCCTCCGGGTTCTTTGAGTGTCATTACCAGTGTTTCTTTGTGACTGTACTGCTGAACCAACATAAATTTGTTTCTTTCTTTTTTTTTTTTTAATTTTTTTAAATTTAATTTAATTTAATTTAATTATTTATTTATGGGAACAAGTTACAAAATAACCACAAAATCTGTATCCAAGCTTCAGCAATACAAATGTTAATATTTATCACAGCAATAAATAAGGGGGGGGGGGGGGGTTTCGGATAAAGAAGGTCAAGAACAAAAAAGAAAGACTGGAAAAAGAAGACAACTGACAAAGGACAAGAAAAGAAAAGAGAGCAAGAAATAAATAAAGGCAGAAAAAAAATTAAAAGAGAGGCAAAAAGGAAGGACAGAAAGAAAAAAAAAAGACAAAAGAAAGAAATTCAGAAATATAACCAGGATTAAATAAAAGCACACCCTCTAGTGGACCTCACACAAAACGATCAAATGAGAAAGAAAGAAAGAAAGAAAGAAAGAAAGAAAGAAAGAAAGAAAGAAAGAGATGTGGATAAAGAAAGTCAGGAACAAAAGAAGAGAAAGAATGTAAAAGAAGACAGGAAGGAAACAAAAAAGTAAGAAATAAAGAAGAAAGGCAGAAAAAAAATTTAAAAAGAGAGATGCAAAAAGAAAGACAGGAAGAAAAAAAGAGACAAAAGAAAGAAATGCAGAAATACCGGGTATTCTTTTGTTCTTTTTTTATAGAGAACATGATTCAGGATTAAATAAAAGCACAGCTGCGCCCTCTAGTGGACATTACACAAAATGAAAGAAAGAAAGAAAGAAAGAAAGAAAGAAAGAAAGAAAGAAAGAAAGAAAGAAAGATAAAGTGAAAGACAGGAACAAAAGAAGAAAACTCAAAACACTGAAAGAAAAAAAGAACAATAAATTCAGTACATGTGAGAAAACTGGACCTCGTGGACGTTTGAGTTTTAACAATATTTTATTTGGTATTTATTGTTTATTTATATTACAGCACTGTTCCTTATAAAGTGGCCACAGACAGAATGAGCGACAGAACAAACAGAGAAAACGTGTAGAAAAGTTTTTTTCCCTCAAATAAAGTAAAAAAAAACAAAAAAACAAAAAAAAAAACAAAGTTGAATAAACGTGATATTGATCCATCGTCATCTTCAGACGTGCAGTGATGAGTTCAGCTCATGAAGGTGAGGAGACGAGGAGGTGAAAAGGTGATAAGATGAGGTGAGAAGATGAAGATGAGGCGAGGAGACGAAGAGGCGAGGAGACGAGGAGGTGAAAAGGTGAAGAGGCGAGAAGGTGAAGAGACGAGGAGGTGAAAAGGTGATAAGATGAGGTGAGAAGATGAGGTGAGGAGACGAAGAGACGAGGAGACGAGGAGGTGAAAAGGTGAAGAGACGAGAAGGTGAGAGAAGGAGAGGAGACGAGGAGACAAGAAGATGAGGAGACGAGGAGGTGAAGAGACGAGGAGGTGAAGAGACGAGGAGGTGAGGAGACGAGAAGGTGAGGAGACGAGAAGGTGAGGAGACGAGAAGGTGAGGAGACGAGAAGGTGAGAAGGTGAGAAGACGAGGAGGTGAGGAGACGAGGAGGTGAGGAGAAGAGAAGATGAGAAGGTGAGGAGACGAGAAGGTGAGGAGAAGAAGCTTCTCCCTCAGAGCCTGAGCTGAAAAAGCTGAAGCTACTCCTTAAACTCCAGGAACTGCTGAAGTCTCTTCTGCTGCTCCGCCGGAATACCGACAGCACTGAGGACAACACAGGAAGTGACATCACTCAGCTTCATCACTCCAATCAACATTCAGATAAAAAAAAACAATGTTTATTTAATTTCCTCGTTATTTTACTCATCTGTTAAACCTCCAGCAAAGAAACAAGATAAACGTTTATTTTAAACATTCAAACTGCAGCTGGATCAGTGCTCAGAGAAATAAATAAAGGAAGGAAGAAAGGAAGAAAGAAAGAAAGGAAGGAAGAAAGAAAGAAAGAAAGAAAACAGTAATTCAGATAAAGACAGGAACAAAGGCAAAAACAGAAAGGAAAAAGGAAAACAAAAGGAAAGAAAACAAAGGAGAATAAGAAAAAGAAGAAAACAAAAAAGAAGAAAAGAAAAAGAATTGCAAAAAGAAAGAAAGAAAGAAAGAAAAAGAAAGAAAATAGCAATTCAGATAAAGAAAGACAGGAACAAAAGAAAACAAAAACAAAGGAAAACAAAAAGAAAGAAAAGAGCAAGAAAAAGAAAAAAGGAAAGAAAAAGAAACGCACAAAGAAAGAAAGAAAGAAAGAAAACGAAGACAACAACTGAAAGGAAAAAGGAAGACAAAAACAAAGATAAGAAAAGAAAATTAATCGAAGTTAAATAAAAGCACAGTCCTGGTGGGCGTGGCCTAATATTCTAATGAGCAGTTTGATTGACAGCTCTTGGTCTGAGACTCTGCCTGCGACTTGCTATGTTAGCTCTACCTTGCTAGATTAGCTTTCGATCTCTAGGCTAGCTATCACTTCCCCGGTTAGCCTTTCATAGCTAGGTTAGCTTTTACTCGCTAGTTTAGCGCTCTTGTACTTTCTTACCTTTCTCTTGTTATTTATGTTTCTCACTTGCTAAGTTTTCTTTTACTCGCTATAGTAGTTTAGCTTTCGCCCACGAGGTCAACCTTCAGTTGCTAGGTTACCCATCGATCGCTAGGATAGCCTTTGCTCGCTGGGTTTAGCTTTTACACTTTAAGCTAGCTCTGACTTCATAGGTTAGCCTTTGGTTACCTTTCTCTCTCTCTCTCTCTCTCTCTCTCTCTATGTTAGCTAGCTACAGTAGCTAGGTCAACCTTCAGCTGCTATGTTAGCACTTACTCGCTAGGTTAGCATTCACCAGATTAGCTCTTAATCACGTAAAAACAGACGAGTGACGTCATCGTTATGATTACGCATTATCCGGGATTAGCCCCGCCCACTTTACATGACACAAGGAGACACTATGAAGTGCATGCAGACATTAAAATAAAAAAGTCGTCAGCGATTCAGACGCCAGATCACGCCCACAAATAGGCCACGCCCACACGAGTGAAATAAATGAGGTGTTTACTGTAAGTGCTCCCCGAACGTGGTGCTGATCCTGTAGATGGCGGTTTTCAGAGCCGCTCTCAGAGCGAAACGCAGGGTTTTATACGTCGAGTCGCCCAAACTGCACGACGTCTTCGCTGGCTTGCTCGAGGCGTGAGGGAGTTTAAAGTGACGGTCCACAGCCTGGAACAGAAACGCTTTCGATTAGAGGCTAAGAAAAAAAAATACTAAAACATGAAACGTAAAAATGTAACAGTAGAAATAATCTGAAACTGAAAATGTTACGTTCTAGCTAACTAAAAGCAAACAACTGCAAGCTATTGCTAATATTTTTAGTTGCGTTCACACCATGTCGTAATTACCATAATTATCGTAATTACGAGATTCCGATTCGTAAAAAGTGTTCAATGTTATGTTCTAGCTAACAACAAGCAAACAACTGCAAGCTATCGCTAATATTTTTAGCTACATTCACACCATGTCGTAATTACCGTAATTACCGCAGTTATCGTAATTACGAAATTCCAATTTGTAAAAAGCGAAATAAGCTGTAAAAGCAAAAAACTGCAAGCTATCACTAATAGTTTTAATTGTGTTCATGCCATTGTCGTAATTACCATAATTACGATTTGTAAAACGCGTTCAGTGTTACATTCTAGGTAACTAAAAGCAAACAAGTACAAGCTATCGCTATTATTTTTAGCTGCGTTCACCCCATGTCTTAATTACGAGATTCCGACTTGTAAAAAGCATCCAGTGATACGTTCTATTTTTACGTGCGTTCGCACCAGTCAGAATCTCGTAATTTCGAGCTAACTAAATTCTCTTAATTACGAGATTCAGAAAGTGCTTACGTCCTCGTAGAACTCATAACTTGTAAACTAGGAATTTTCTGAGAGCTCCAACTTTGAAACCCACAAAATGGCGACGTCTTCAGCAGTAAAATGTAGCTAAGTAGCTATCTCGTAATATTTCTGTGTAATAATATGTATTATTGACTGTTATTAATGTCTTAATTACGCAAAATTAATCTGAAAAGAAACGAAAGACATACAGTACAGTTTAACGTAGCTAGCACAGACTGTTACTTGTTGCATTGTGATTTTTGTAACGCAAAATTACGCAGCGCTTTATTTCTTTCTCTTTGTGCTTACTTCCTGCAGAGAGAGCATGCTGCTGAGGATGCTGGGTAATGTAGTCTGCACCACTCCGTACTTGTCCTCGGAGAACGAAGCAGCTACCAGATGAGACAATCCTGTAAAAATTCAAATTCTTCGTCACAAACACGATCACATACCACTTGCTTACGTAAATTAATACGATAAACAACAATAAATAACATTAAATTATTTCTAAATGAATTCTGTTAATTGAAATCTTTTCATCAGTCGTCTCCATTACGAGCTGCATTGGACTTTCGCCGTCGGGGGCTATAATGTTAGCTCCGCCCACTGCTAATTACAGCTAATTAAATATATTAGCAAAAGAAAAACCGCAAAATGAAAAGTAAACAAGCAGCAGATGGCGCTAGCGCTCACTCACGTTTGTTTCGCTCGCAACAACAATCAAGTCTATGCCACGTGATTTTCACTCGATACTTAGAGTTCGAGTTTTGCGTTTTCTTTACGTTCTGCGAGTTGCAAATTTGACTTAATAATTGTTACGTTTTCGAATTTGTAAGTTTACAAACGAACTCAAATTTTTGTCCAAGTTTTGTGTTTTCGATTTGGTTTTGACAGAAACGCTGCTATGATACCAAAAAAAAGAAAAGAAAAAAAAAAGACGCAGCAAAATGTTGCGTTTTAATTTTGACATTAATTTTACGAAAAAAAAAAAAAACGCAACAAAGCGTTTATGACGACTGTAAATGATCAAGAAATTGAACAAAATGAAATACAAATAATAATAATAAGAAGAAGAAGAAGAAGAATTATTTGTCACAACGTGACAACGTGGCCTTCCTTCTATGGAAATAAAATCGCAAATTTATTTATATTTTATTTTTATTTTTGTCTTTACACACACACACAAAAAAAAGTGGCTCAATAAGATCTGCTTTTTTAAATATTTTTGTTTTATTTTATTTATGCTTTATTAATTCTATTTCTTTTCTCTTTCTCCACTCTCCGTTGTTTTTGAAAAGGGTTTAAAGTCAGTACACCACTAGAGGGCGCCAGAGACACTTCGCTTTTCGATCGCGGTGATTATGACGTCGTAACGTCGCGGTTACGAGGCCGCGAGGAAGTTTCCCACCTTCCAGAGCCCAGATGTGCGCCTGGCTGTCAGCAAACAGGGCTTGACTCGACGCCTCAGGCAGCTGTTTCACACAAAAACATGATAAAATAATTATTTAGAGAAAAAACAAAATACGTTTCGTTTTAAGAATCAATCAACAAAAAGTAATAATTAACCAACACCTTTAAAATAACCAAGCAGTGAAGGGGATAAGTACTCTACAACACTACGTACAGCTTAATTAAAGGAGCAGTTTGTAATTTTCAGTGCCCTCTAATACCTGCAGGGGGGGGTGTGGCTTATTTCAGGGCCAGAACAAAGTCAAAAATCTTAAACAAAAATTTAAAAAACTATCACATGGCAATAAGTCAAATGATAATTTTTTTTCCCTAAAGTAATTCTCTGAAATTATATGATTATTACACGTCTAGGAAAATCACAGACCGCACCTTTAATTACGGAAAATTACAGACCGCCGTTTTAATCTGAATTTAATACGTGACACAGGATGATCGCAGGGAAAAGAGAAAAAATAAAAGAGAAAACACACACCACGTAGCATCGAGATTTAGCGTACAGGAGGAGGATCACAGAAACGAGGAGAATAAAGAATTTCCCAAATAACCATGTAATTAAAAAAAAAAAATTTTTTTTTTTTAAATCGCTAAATTATAATAGAAAAATTCCTCTATTAAAGATAAATAAACTATAATATAAATAATTCAAATTATAATTTTTCTAAAATATAAAACAGGCATATTTACTTATTGAGGACTGAAAAACTTTCCGATGATGTATTTAACGTCTATGAAAAATACATTTTATTATTATTTTTTAATTAAACACTAAAGGATAAGAAAAAAAAAAAAAAAAAAAAACAAATTTTACAATTTTAAAAATTAAGCACAAAATTTTAAATCTACTTTTATATCTAAGTGAAATCTTTTAAATCTAAGTGAAATCTACTGCTTTCAGACAGTTTATAATTAAGAAAAAGAAAAAAAAAAACAGAATGCAATAAAAAGATACCACGATATCGCCAAAAAATCGTTATAAATTGTCATAATAGACATCGATATTACGTCTTCATAATCGTTCAACAATATACTTAAATAGATCTTTTGATACATACATTTTTTTTTTAAAAAGGTACGTTAATACATACTGCACAGCTATTTATTTATTTATTTGTTTGTTTGTTTGTTTTTGTCATTATTAGGCACTTTCTCTCCTCCATACACATCACTGTACTTGATCATGCTTCTAACATCAAGGAAAAATTAACCTGAAAGAATGGCAGCTCAAGAACGTACGATTATTTGAAACGTTCGTAGCTATGTGCCGATAAACCGAGTTATAATACGATATTATCGCAATATTATCACTTACTCGTGTAATATTCAGAAAGAGGCTTCCTACGAATTCAGGATCGAAAAGTGAAACCGTCCGAGGAGTTGTTTCGTTCGCGTTGTAGCGAGCAGTCGTATTTTTTAGCTAATTCAATTCCGTGTTTAGCTAGCGTGTGAGTTAGCCTAGTTAGCTTGCTAGCCCAGATAAAATATCTGCCGCTAATCAGGGCTTCTGAGGATGCAGCTACAGACTAGCGCGAGGTTATTAAAATTAACGTTAAGATTAATTATCGGAGATTAAGCCTTGTGGCTTGTGGGCGTGGCCTATGCAATGTTTTTTTTAGCAGATGAGAAACGTAGAGAAAGTAGCTAAAACTAGCTAGTTAAACACAAATTAGCGAAATCGCTGCTCCATGTCTCGCATGTACGTAGAAAACGAACGCTCGTTAGTGTAAAGGTTAAAGGTTAGTGCGAGGGTTAAAGGTCAATCCACCATCACCTGTTCACGCATGCAGCATGCTTCTGTACGAAATCTGTACGAAATCCTTACCTTATTAAATAAATACACAACCAGCACGCGCTTTGCCACGAAACCTTTAACCTGAGCACAACAGTTTAGAGCAGGAAAAAAAAACAATGAATAAATTGTGTGTATATATAAATATTAAAAAAGTTCCAGTGTTCAGCTGTATCACTGACCTGAGACTGTCCTAGTGGGTGTGGCCTAATATTCTAATGAGCAAACTTGATTGACAGACTTCTGTCTGAGACGCCACTCAAGCAACGAAATCAAGGTCCATGTAGCAACAGACTGTTACAGTTACACAGTCGCTACGCTCGCTAGGTCAGCTTTGAGCTCGCTACATTAGCATTCTCTCGCTACATTAGCTTTGAGCTCGCTAGGTTAGCATTGGATTCCCTAGGTTAGCCTTCTCTTGCTAGGTTAGCTAGATCGGCTTTCGCTGGCTACGTCAGCTTTGGTCTAGTCTTTGCAAGGTTAGCTATGGGATCACTTTGGGCTTGCTAGGTTAGCATCACTCGCTACATTAGCGTTCTCTCACTGGGTCAGCTTTGCGCTCACTAGTTTAGCTTCCTCTCGCTAGGTTAGCTTTCTCGCACTAGATTAGCTTTCTCTTGCTAGGTCAGCTCTGGTTTACTAGACACGAGTGACATCAACCTTCTGATTGGTAATGCTGTACGCTAATCACCACTTAGCCCCGCCCACTTTTCCAGTTCGAACGTGTATTACTCCAGAATTTCTCCTGTTTTCAGCAGTTACTCACTGCAGATTCGTTAGAGGAGGGGTGTGTGTGTGTGTTTGTGTGTGTGTGTGTGTGTGTTTCTCTCAGCACCTGTTCCTTCCTGTTCTGGAGCCACTGGGACAGGAAGCTGGGTTTCTGTTCGCCTGCAGCTTTGGGGGCGGGATCAGGCGACGGCGGTGGGCTCCCATTGGTCTGCGAGTCTGACATCAAAAGACCACGAGTTAAACTGAAATGCTCATTTTATAAAAATGATATGAACAGATTCTATTGGCCGCTAGGAGAGTTGTGGGCGTGTCCAGAGATGGCGTGAAGCCTCACCGGTGGACATGCTCCACAGTTTGGGGTTCCTCCGGGTGACGTGAGGACTCTGGACCGAGCCCAACCAGGATCTCGGGGCGACCTGCGGGCTGAGCAGGGGTCTGAGGGCGGGGCTAGAGAACGGCGCGGTCGGGTCGGGGGTGAACGGGGCAGTCAGGGGCGAGTTCACGCCCCTCACTGCGGAACCGAACACCGAGCCGGGAGTCCGGATCAGAGCGCTGCGGCGAGGAGTCTGAGGAAGATCCTCCGTCCCTGACGTTACTGCAGAGAAAATAACAACATTGACATTATTATTATTGTTATTATTATTATTATTATTATTATTATTGTTGTTGTTATCAAAAACTACAAGAGGGCAGAGCATCAAAAATAAACACTCCAATATAAATGTCGCGGGCCTACATTTACCAAAAAAACAAAACTACAGGCGCTAACATTGATAGAACTGATATTAGTAACATTACTAATGTACAGAAGCTAACATAGCTAACCTGACCAGCGCTGCTAATATCACTGACACCAAAGCCGACGTAGCTGACGCCAAAGCTAATATACAAAACATCAAAGCTGATGTATCTGACATCAAAGCTGACGTATCTAACGTCAAAGTTGACGCAACTGACGTCAAAGCCGACGCAACTGACGTCAATGCTAACATAAATAGTGTCAAGGCTAGCATATGATACCCAGTCATGGCTGAAATAACTAACTTGGTAGCAAATATAACCAACATCAAAGCTAACATAACATACCACTGTAGCATAACTAATGTAGCAGAAACAACTAACTACGAAGCCATCATAACTACTGGCAAAGCTAGCATAACTGAAGGTTTTAGCAAACATAAATAAAATTGTATCAAACAACTAACGTAGCAAACATAACATTAGCGCTAACATAACTTACGTAGCTAACATTACTAACATCACAAACAGCTAAAGTAACTGAGATATCTAACAACTAACAAAGATAAGGACCTTAACAACTACGTTAATACCTAAATAAATATGTAGCTAACAACTAAGATAGCTAAGAACATTAACATTACTAAAAAAGATTTGACATAGCTAGATCAAAAGCAATGTAGCTAACATCACTAACATGGCTGACATAATTAACGTCACTAACATCATTAATGTGGGTAACATGAATAATGCCACAAACATCACTATCGTTGTAGCAAACATAACTAATATCAAAGCTAACATAACTAACTTTGTAGCTAACGTGACTAACACAACTTAGCCGTCACTAACAACTAAACTGACATACTTAACAACTAAAACTTGCTTATACATCGTTAATATCACAGACAAAACTAGCGTAGCTAACATTATATTTAAAAGCAGTATAGTTAACATGGCTAACAAATACTGTTACTCAGATTACTAACATAACTAATGTAGCTCGTCGCTAACATTTAGGAATAGCTTGACGTTTTTTTTGTTAGATTTATCGGTCCGATATCGTTGTTAAGAACAAACAGTTAATGTTTGCTTAGCCTTGTAGTAACAGCTATGCCATCACCTAGATATGTAGCTAACACAACTAAGACAGGTAGGAAAATTAACTTAAATAAAACAATATAACACAATAATGTGAGTACTTTTACTTTTAACTAATGTAGCTAACGTTGTATTTAAAAGAAATATAGCTAACATGGCTAAGGTGGGCAACATGAATAACATTACTACAATCGTTAACATAACTAATGTAGCTTGTTGCTAATATTTAAGAATAGTTTGGCATTTTTTCATTAGATTTATCGGTCCAGTATCTGTGTGTGTGTGTGTGTGTGTGTGTTACCCGAGGAGGATGAGGAGCTGGATCTGGCGTCACTTCTCTCAGACGGAGG
>CM074929.1:23571512-23582523 GCA_037576815.1 Pangasius larnaudii
ATATATATATATATATACACACACACACACACACACACACACACACACACACACACACACACACACACACACACATCGTGAACACCGATTAAGAATTCAGTCTCATGACTTATTAATAGACGTTAACGTGAGCATGATTTACTAATTCATTCCCTCGTTGGATTTATGAAATTGCGGGCATGAATCTTTTTTTAACTGACTCAATAATGCAGAAGACATAAAAAAACACAATAGTGACAGGAATTCCAGCTCTTTTCAACACGTTCAGCAATTAAATCTGACGCTTTCAGCTCTCAAACAGTTCACTGCTTACTTCTATCTATCTAGATCATTGTAAAACCCAGCAAGATGTTACGTACTTGAACTTACAAATATCGTAAGCATTTCTATGTTATCTGCATGTAATTTTGTTAAAGAATTTTAAGACCTAATGATAATTTGGAAAATTTTCAATTCTGAAAATGTGAAGATATTAAGCCTTAAAAAGTTACAGATGTTTATAAGTTGTTCTCCTGGATGTTTTATGAATCGAACTGCACAGTGTGTTTAATGAAATGACACGTACAGAACGCTAATTAATTACTATTTACACCACAGCGCTGCTGAGTTCTGGATTGTGATTGGCCAGAAGGTGTTGATTAATCTTCTGTAACACCAGCTCTTAGTGTAGCGCAGGTTTACATTAACGCGCTCGTTCTAATACGTTACCGTTTCTATAGTAACAGCTCGTTCGCTGGGACGTTTACGGCGGACGCTCCACATAAGAACCTGTGTAATCGCTGATGCGGTGAAGTTTTCTGTAACGTTTATGGAAGGAGTCTCCAGTGTCAGTGCTTTGTAATAGTCAGAGGTAAAGTTTTATCTTTAAGTTTATGGACTTCTTCGGGACAGAGGAGTTTACGCTTTTTTGTGGTTTCTCACTAACATGACCGGCTGTGATTTTTTTCGACTTATCGACGTCGAGGGAGAGAGAGAGAGAGAGAGAGAGAGAGAGAGAGAGAGCGAGAGAGAGAGAATGACGTGAGGTTGCTGTGACAGGGAATGACTGTTTACTGCTGCATTAACACAAGTGAAAAAAGGAACTAACTAGTTTCAGGAGACATAAACTAGTTTCACATAAAACACTTGGGGACATGCCATTATAAGAAACAACTTTGGAGTGGTTCATTAGGGACTTCTAATGAACTCCTAAAGACCATATACATATGAGGGGGAACCCAAAAATTCCCAGAATTGTTGGAAACATCATCGTCTTGATGTTCGATTAAACCTGATGTGCTTTTTTTTTTTTTTTTTTTTGGATTTGGAGACGTTGGCGTCTTCCACTGACTGGAACGTTGCTCGGTTTCAGGGTCATACCCATAGATCCAAGCTTCATCACCAGTTATGACCTTTGACAGGAATCATGGGTCATCTCTCCGATGTTCTTTCAAGTCCTCACACACGGATAGTCTTTTTGATCGTTTGTCAGAAGGCAGGGAACGGATTTTTGCAGAGACTCGATCTTGCGTTAAAATCCGTCGTTCTGAACTCCAGGAAATGCCAGTGGATCTTTTCCAACTCGTCGACAGCACGGCGACGGTCGATTAAGATTAAGACCGCTTCTCGAATTTTCTCCACCTTTTCCCGTATCCGAGAGGTTGAAGGACGGCCAAGAATCTTCAATCTTCAAATGTTGCCTGTCTTGGCGCGCCTGTACCTCTTGCAGACTTGCATTTTATTTTTTTTTCTCCATAGAATGTTCTTGAAAAGCTTGCTGTAGCATAATCACTGCAAAATTTCAGACAAATTCTTTGCCATGGAGAACAAAATTCGGCAAATTCATGTGGACAAATACCACACGCATCCACAAGGTATGACGCTACTCAGGAGATCGCATGCCACGTTTCAAATTCCGGGAATTTTTGGGTCCCCCGTCGTATAAAGATCAACAACAGATCACTAGCCATAAAGTCTGAACTCTTAAATCATTTCCATAAAAAGGTTTATTGGTGTATTGCTGCCATATACATATTTTTTCCCGCTCAATTATGTCGTAATGAGGAGATATTAAGGGAGATATTATGTCAGTAAACCGATATGTTTTCTCATAATAATGAGACGATATGTCGTAAAAACATTTTATTTTTCCCGTAAAATCAGGATGATATATTTTCTCATAATAATGAGATATGTTTTAGTGATATAATCACTAAAACAATATTTCCCCCCCCATATTAAGAAGATATCATATCGTGAAAACAACGTATTTCCCACTTTTTTTGTTTCGTTCATCTACGTTAATCAACCGGATACAGACTGGAACAGACGCTGTGAAACGGTAAATGAATTTTTCTTGCCAAGAGCTCATCATGGCACATTTAACCAAAATTTTAATTTTAATTTTATTAGCACTGCGTCGGCATCTTAAACATCTGACACTTGTATAGACGAAAGAATCAAACAGACCGAGTGGAAGTGGCATTAATTCCTGTATATGAACCAGACAGTTATGTAGCTTCCCATAACAGTATCTCATTATTATGAGAAAATATATCGTTTTAATGACATAATATCTTGCTTTTATGGGGAAAATATGTTGTTTTTACGACATAACGTGTCGCTATGACAAGATAACATTGCTTTAATGACATATTATCTTGCTTATATGGATACAGATTCCTGTATCCATCAGTCTGAAAATACTTTCTAGACAGACTGAAATATTTGAGATCCTGTATGTCGGGATTTTGGATTTAGTTCCTCAAATTTATATCAGATTCTTTACCTATTATTGATATTTTAATTCCATTTATGTTTGAGATTTACACAAGAAGTCATCTTGGGCATATTTTTAATTTCTTTGTCTCAAACCTAAACATTACAATTTCACTTACACCACCTGAGGAGGTGTTTATGCTGAAATGCATGTTTGCTTGTTTATATTTTGTTTTTACTAAGGATCCTTTTAATTAATTAATTCGATCAGCAACTTTTAGTTGGTCATGGTGACGGAGTTAGAAAGCTATTTTCCAAATGACTGAATAATGGACTTCTATAGTTTTGTTTACATGATTGAGTGTTGAGTTTGTTTTGAATGTATAAAAATATTCATTAATAATAATAATATTAAAAACGCTCAGCAATGTCAGCTAACTAAACAACTTAGCTACCTAATCACTTGCTAAAAATCCACTCAAACTGTAGAAAAAAAAGACCTAAATGCAGCTAAAATTACATATTCAGCATTCATTTATATCTAAACAAGGCGTTTCAAGGCTGAATCCCAAATAGCTTCCCATTGGCTATCAAGTGCACTTAATATGGCGTAGACGCCATTACGTCATACCCTATGTAGTGCACTTCCACAGGAAGTAGAACTCCGTTTAGGATTCAGCCACCGATTGTTAGCCGAGTAGCAAAGCTAGCGCAGTTCGGTTTAACTCACCTGTATTTTTAAAGCAGAAGTCAAACATGAACTAGTTTCTACATTTAACTCGATCACATCTTATAGTTTTTTTTGTGACATGCTTTCGAAAATATTTTCATGCAGAAATAAGTACCATTAGCTGTGAGAAAAGCAGCTGGCTAATACACTCTAAAAATGCAGCTCTTCTTTGTGTTGGTTGGCATGGCAACTTTACGACTCATTACCGCCACCTACTGTGCTGGAGGTTTGAATAGCAAAAATAAATATACTGAAGTAAAAAATCTAAATAGAATAAACCCAAAACCCAATATTCTAACAGTCTGTCTTATTCAATGCGCTAAAAATACTTAAAATAACTTTTACTTCTATTGCTATAGAAGCTACGCTGTTACTGTTTGCTTGTATTATTATAGCGTTTGTACTCAACTTCAAATTTTAGATTTTTAATTTTTAATGTATTCAGCTAACATTATTCCTCCTCCCACAGGATACTCATGTAGTGTTTTAATTATAGAATATTGTTTTTAGCATTTACCCACTTATTTTTCATATTCATCTTTAATAGGCACTTTATTCTGGCTGATCCGATTCAATCCCAGGAATGCTGGACCTGAGGTGTAATATTTTCACTGTTAGTTAAAGTTAACTAATGTTAACTAATGTAAACTATTGAGCAAGAGCATAAAGGAGTCTTTAAACAAGATAGCGCCCTGAGATGTTGCTTGCTTTTTTGTAGACATCTGAATTTGATATTTAAACTCTCCACATTTCAGGAGTCTCGCATGTTCTTTATAGTGGCATCTTCTGATGAGTTTGTGGATGTAACCCTAACCCTAACCCTAGTTCATTTCTGGAAAAAGAAACTAAAGGAAGTTTTGGAAATTAAAGTGTAACGAAATAAAAATACAACTATGACACAACCAGTTATCATGCAGGTATCTGAAGGATACCGATAAGGTCAAACAGCAGGAATGTTTGGAATAAAGTATAGAGAGAACCCAGTGGAACATTTTCTCAGGCAGTCCAGAGTACATTGGCTTACTACTGCTTTTAACAAGTGTGAAATTTAACAGAGGAGCCACTTATTTCAATCACCAAGGCAAATGAATAATTAATAAATGTCCAGAACCAGCATAAGGTGGCCACTGCTTCTCAGCTACTGGAAAGAGGCAACAATCACAACCAGTGCAAGGGCATCTCACAGAGAGAATACCAAGCCCCATCCCAAACAACAAACCAGTATCCAAACTAACCCTGGACTCCAGTGAGCTGCTGGAGACAGGCCACAACTGGCATGCTTCAGTGTACAAAGTCATGTATAGTGACTGTGGGTGCCATAATATTGTTAATTTATCCACTGGCACTGGCTTCCGCAGTCCAGATCACTGGGACTCTTTAGGTGTCCCACCAGGTTTACTACTACATTATGGTGGTGGTAGTCACTTCAAATCTGCTAATTCACTGTACTCTAATATCAGACCCCCAGGACCTGGATGGAAAACCCAGGACCTGCAAGATGCCACTTCATCATGCTCATTAGTGAGCCAGGCACTTCCAACCAGACTGCCCCAATATGGAAGAGTTCAATACTCAAGGGAGTATATATATATATATAAGCAAAGCACAAAAATGAGGGGGAAGTAGCTGTTTTGGGAAAGACCCTGTCACAATTATGCCTGGTGTGACTGAGACACCAAACCTACAGAGGTAGTCGTCTTCTTCAGTCTTCTTCTTTTACAGATTTTTTTCAGGCCATGAGATCTTCATTGTGTTTGTCCACAGGAGTGATGTCTGTCTGAGATTTTGATGTTTCTTCACCTGAAAATTGATTTGAATTTAAATACCATCAAGTAAAAAAAAAAAGTGAACTACAAAACATAAAATAGAGATGTGACTTGTGAAAGCTGTCCAGACACTCACTGGAGTAAGATCTCAGAAAAAAAATTGTGGGAAAAAAATTGTGGACTTCCACAAATCCAGTTTCTCCTTAGAAGCAATTTCCAAACTACTGAAGGCAGCAGGAATATCCCAAGCCAAGCTCTTAGGGAATCATGGTGGATGGAGGCGCACTGCTCCTTTAAGAAGTGCTGTAGTTAGTTTATGAGCCCCAGAAATATGCCACCTAGCATGTGCTATGGTGCACTGTGATAGCTTTCACATATGCTTTTAGGATAAATGGGGACTTGCAGCTCTCTAGCAGTCTCTGAAGAAAAGTTTAATTTGTGCTGGTTGCACTGGCTCTAACCAATGAGGTGCACAACATTCATGAAACAGCTTTTATCCCTGAAGAGTCTCTTGCATTCAGGAGTGTTTCTTGGACTGCAAGTTCCTGAGCTGGCAAATCACAACAAGGGGCCAAACCCATAAGCACAGGGTTCTAAATCACTCTGTCCATATGGGACAGTAGGTCTGCTCAGAGACTAATCTGCCAGGGTACTCCAACCAAAAGCAAAAGCAGTCGTGGTAACCAAGGTCTCTGCCCACCTCTGGAATTAGAGGAGACAAAGTGTATAGTAAATGGTAAGGCCAGTCATGGGGCAGTGTATCTTGTCCTGGAGGACTATCTGGCTTTGCAAAGGTGAATCACAATAGTCAATGTGTTGATCTGGCATTAGAGAAGAGTTCCACCTGCTCTTCATCAAAACCTTATCCAGATATGGGTTAACATTTCTCGGTGCAGGCACCACTCCCTGAGTGAATGCACTATCTTGACAGTGTTGTCCCCTGCACTGTTTTACAGCTCCAGCAGATGAGTTGCTCTCAATGTGGCTAAGCAGAGAAACCAGCCGTCTAAGTACAATAGTACTCTGATGCCACAGGCCCCTGGTCAGCTAGATGGCAGGGGATGTGGAATAGTCATACAAAACATGTTGATAAAAAAAAATCAGTCCGTTCAGAAGATGAAATAAAAATAGTTTCTCAGCACAAGTTTGTGGGGAACAGTACGGTGAGTGAGGAGCTCAGAATAAGGGAAGCATTATTACAGTTGAAGCTAACAGAAGCATATGGCATTCTACGAAAAAAAGGCATTCGTAGTGTATTTAAAAAAAAATACACTAACTGCAGTAGAAGAGATAATAGGAGGCTATCCCTAGCTATGGAGGACAAGCTACTCGTAGCTCCAACCAAAGTTACAAAGTGCTAATCAGATAAAATAACTCAACATGGAATACATGTGCTCAGATGTAAAAACAAAAAAAAAAAAATGGCTGTATGATCATGTTTATTGCAAATATTGCATCATATGCCACTACTTTTTACTTTGTAATATCTTTACATGATGCAGAAAGTAACTGTACCTGTCTATTGTGGTGAATTTAGGGCTAATATGATCCACCATGCCTGCAGTCAAAAGGTACAGGTTCTTGATCAGTCTAGAGAATAATTAAGACTACAGCAAGAGGCAGATCTTTTTCCTATAAAGCTGTCTCAGCTATGGAACAGCCTTCCAATGAGTGAAACACAATCTCAGTTAAGTCTGGGTTGTTTATTTAGTCAAAATAAGGTTAAATCATAGCCTTAAGACTCTTGTATAAAACCGTCCCCACACTCTGAGCTGTAGTATGGCTTTTCTCTTGTGTGAATGTGCTGGTGTTTTTGGAGAGTACTCAGCTGTGTAAAGCTCTTCCCACACCATGAGCACTGATACGGCTTCTCGCCTGTGTGAATACGCTGATGTGACTGGAGAGTACTCAGGTGAGTAAAACTCCTCCCACACTGTTCGCAGTGACACAGCTTCTCACCTGTATGAACACGCTGGTGTAGTTGGAGATTAACCTGTTGTGTGAAACTCTTCCCGCACTGTGAGCACTGATACGGTTTCTCTCCTGTGTGAATGAGCTGGTGTCTTTGGAGAATGCTGAGCCGTGTAAAACTCTTCCCACACTGTGTGCAGTGACACGGCTTCTCTCCTGTGTGGACACGTTCGTGCAGCTGGAGATTAACCTGCTGTGTGAAACTCTTCCCGCACTGTGAGCACTGATACGGTTTCTCTCCTGTGTGAATGCGCTGGTGTATTTGGAGAGTACTCAGCCGGGTAAAACTCTTCCCGCACTGTTCACAGCGACACGGCTTCTCTCCTGTGTGAACGCGCTGGTGTAGTCGGAGATTAACCTGTTGTGTGAAACTCTTTCCGCACTCTGAGCACTGATACGGTTTCTCTCCCGTATGAATGCGCTGGTGTCTTTGCAGAGTACTCAGACGAGTAAAACTCTTTCCACACTGTGAGCAGTAGAACGGCTTCTCTCCTGTGTGATTGCGCTGGTGTAGCTGGAGACTCGTATGTTGCGTAAAACTCTTCCCGCACTCTGAGCACTGATACCGTTTCTCTCCTGTGTGAATCTGCAGGTGTCTTTGGAAACTAGTCTGTTGCGTAAAACTCTTCCCACACTCTGAGCACTGATACGGCTTCTCCCGCTTGTGAATGCGCTCGTGTAGCTGGAGATTAGTCTGTCGGGTAAAACTCTTCCCACACTCTGAGCACTGATACTGCTTTTCTGTTGTAGGAGTCTGCTGGCGTTGTAGTGAGTAACCTATGTGAGTAAAACTCATCCCCCAGGCTGAGCAGTCATGGATTTCTTTCTGCCCATAAGAGGTGTTGGTACAGGGACTACCAGAGGACATTTGCTCACTAATGGAGCTTCTCTTGGATATCAGTTTATCGATTTTAATCCCTCCAGATTTCAGCGATTTCACATATTTTTCAGAGTGGCATCTTCTGATGTGTTTGTAGAGATAAATTTGAGATGTATAAGAAAATGGACACGAAGAGCAGGAGAACGCCTGCGATGGCGCACTGTTCATTTCTGGAGGATAAAATTGAAAGAAGCATTAGAAATGCAAAACAAAGTGGAACAGACAAACAAAATATGAAAAATTTTTAATAATTTATTATTTTCTCAGAAAGCCCCACCCAAACAGGGTGAAATCTGTCTTTAACGGAAATGAATAATTGACTAAAGTTAATAGATAAATCATTCACTGCAAACTGCCATTTGCTGTCATTGTACCCCACCCCATCAACAAGTGTCCTATGAGTGCGCTCTCATGGATCTCATGGGGCTGCTACCACATTTGGCCAGAGGGCATGAAAACAAATTGGCGCTCCTAGACTATGACACCTGCCATCCTCAGGTCAAGCTCCTCTTCAGCTGGGCAGGCATTCCCTTTAAGGGGCAATCCCTGTGATTAGACCATCTCCCTTCATGTGGGTCATTGAGCATATGTGGCAAATAGAACAGCACACGGTGAGGATAGAGCCCCTCATACAAGAGCATATGTGGGAGGCCATTAGATGTTTGAATTTGATACCTACCCCGTGGTCTGGGTGGATAAGCTCATAGAACGTCTTTCAAGGTTGCGGTGATATCTTAACTACACTTCACTAAGAGGTACTGGCCAGATTAAGACAATTTTTTAGAAACTCTGGAGCTACCCACCAACTCAGAAAAATTCCTCTGGGCTTAGTACCTGAGAAATTAGATGGGGCCCCCTCAAGGCCACTGGAGAAAAGAAACAGGTTTCCCATAAACAAGAACTAAAAAAAAGGTACATGCTTTGGTGGTTTGTGCCAAATTTCTTCCCTCTGTATTGTGCCCCTGGTTAGAATTCTGCAAGAAAGGAATATCAGTGGAGTCCAATAGCTTATCCTGTCCTCAGAACGTTAAAAGAAGCCCTGATATCAGACCCAGTGCTCATTGAACCCGACTTCAGAAGAACATGTCAGAAACTGATGTGGGGGCCATTTTTTCACAACACAATAAGGGCACCCAAGGTTTTTTATATGTCATAAACTCTTACCCACAGAAGAGAGTTGTGGAGCTGTTAAGGGGAGGTTCATGCAATAATGTGGACAGTCAAGTATCAACGTTACTATCCCACAAGAAGACCCTTTATCCTCTTTGGTGACTATCTGCCTGTTTATTTAGTCAGGCAAAACCAATCCCCCAAATCAACAGGTGGCACTGGGCACTGCAGATTTTTTTGCATCCAGGTTCAGGTACCATTGGGGCTGTGCAGAGGAAGGGTACCACTGCTCAAGGAATCCATCACCATGAGTACATCACATGGAACAGATGCTCAGTCAGCATCTTGAGACACACCTTGTCTGTGAAGCACTGATTTTGTGAAGGTAAGAAGAATAAAAAGGATCTGTAATGCCAGAAGGAGAACATCTCTTTGGCCTGACACTGGAAACATAGCCAGGCCAAGCATGATGGAACGATGCACACTTCAGCATGTCCTGAACATAAATAATAAATGTAAAGCCACCAGAAGGACATCGTGGTTGCAGCTAAGTGCAAGTAACTGTGTCTACTATTTCCAAGATGATGTAAAACAAGAGAATTGCATGAGTTAGCTGGTCCAGCCAGGTGTGTGCCAATGAATCCAACCCAGAGGACTGGGTGGATTTGATGGTAACAGCCAGAGGTGAGTGGACTCAATATGGAGGACTGGTAAGCAGATCACCAAGCCAAAACTTGGGTACAATTGACACCCCCCCTGGAGAAAGTGCCTTCCTCAACAGGACAAATAAGATGAATGGAAGGCCACAAAGCAGGGAAGCACCTATGGGAATAGGTGGCAAACAAAATTAACAAAACCCTACAGATTATAGATCTGGAAGAAATGAGAATATACCGTATATTTTATAGGATAATAACATGGCAAATAACACATTCATGTCTTGGACTAACTGAAAATGAATGTGCGGTAGTTCACTGTCTGGTACAAGAACAGCCTTAACAAGAACAAGCGATGATTTTGAAATGTCCAGTCTTTCGTCCCTAAACTGCATATGTGGTGTAGCAGTGTTCTTGCTCAGTATGTCAGTCTGCTTCTGTATCCTGGTCCAAAACATTTGGTCAAACATTTTGTCCTGAGCCCAGGTGTCATGTAATACAAGCCTAAACTTTATTTCTAGTATATTTTTTTTTTAAATAGCTTGTTAGTTTGGAATACTGTGCAGTGAATATCAAATGATCACCATTTGTGGACTTTTTGTTCCATATGTAGTCAAAGGTAAGGTCGAGATGTTTGGCGTACTCCTTTTCATACCACACCAAGAGCTCCTGCCCTGGTCTGATGGGTTTACAAGAACGGTAGAGAATCCCTCCTTGATACTGGAATGCCACTAGATTGCTCTCTTCACCACTATGAGAGCAATTCACATACCTGCACACATGAGGGAAAGATACAAGCATGTGTTAAAGAGACAAAAAAGATTATGTGATGGAGAGAGATTTATTTGTGGCATGGGGAAGACTATGACAATGACTAGACAATGATCCAAGCAGGTAGATTTCAACATGGCATTACTCACCTCATCCAGTTAGCATGGTTGTCTCTCTTGGCATCTATGTATTCCTCACACTGTCTGCTCTTGTATATCTGTGGAAATAAAATGTTAATATACTGTATGTGCTTACGATTACATGTATGAGAGGAGCAGGACAGTGGTGAGGTGTGCTGTAGGTCAGACGGAGGAGCTCAAAGTGGAGGTGGGACTGCCTCAGGGATCGGCTCTGAGCCCCTTCCTGTTTGTTGCAATACTCACCACCCAAGAGTAAACACTGTTCATGGCTTCTTCTCGGTCTACCAGAT
>CM074929.1:23644411-23654458 GCA_037576815.1 Pangasius larnaudii
CACACACACACACACACACACGCACACACACACACACACACACACACACACACACACACGCACACACACACACACACTAAAGGGATTATATTTGTTTCAAAAGTAGGGATGCATCAATACTGACACTCCGAAAAACTACTCCAAGACCAGCATCCTCTCCCAGGTGATGCTACGTAATCCTCGCGCTAACGAACAGACGACAGGAAATGACAGCGATCCGGACATAATTTCACGATTAATCATCCGAGTGATGATTATATACGAGTGATAAAACATCTTAAACATTAATCTCAGCATCTCTCGTCATCGCTAGACGAGAGGAAAAAAAAAAAAAAAAAACGTCTCCCGACGACGTTGAGTGAAAATATCGTATCTTACCTTGTGTTCCAGTGTGTTGTTCTTGATGATCATGCGCTATCGTCATGACAACGACGGAATCCTATGCAATGAAAACAAAAACGTACTTTACTTACAGCTGTACATAAACGCTTTAATGACGTTTAAAAAAAAAAAAACGCTCTTCTCCACTGCGATCTAAATAACGTAGCTAGCTAATCAACTCGCTAATGTTAAGAACTCGAGTCTCGTAGCCTGAGCACGTGCTTCGTAAACTGGCAAAATATATACGATGTTACTTGATGTGTCTTACTGATTAATACTATAATAATAATAATAATAATAAGTACGTTACGCATGTCTGTATAGGTATCAGTATCGACGAGTACGAAAATACTAAATACTAAAAAAATTGGTATCGGTGCATCCCTAGCTAGTCAAAAGTATTGAATGTAATTTTTTTTTTTTAAATGGAAAAATTACCTCAAAAGCCGAACATGGGTCTCAGTCTTCCACGTAACGAGTAGCCTTGGGTTACAGTTTTCTCTCTGATCAGAAATCATCTTTCGCTTCTTCAGCTAAAGTGTTCGGTTACAATACTCGCAAGTGGGCGGGGCTTAAAGAGCTTGGTCTCTATTGGCTAGTTGTGATGGATGAGTGTATGAACAGATGTATGATAATGAAAAGAGACAAACAATGCACTGTATTGATGCTAAAGGACACGTTCTGCATTTATCTGACCCATCATTCACTACAGAACAAAAGGGGCGGGGCTTAAAGCAGATGGCTACCAATGCCAACATGGCTGCTAAAGACAGCTTCTGTCTGTCTTCACACTCTTTAACTCTTTAATGAGCTATAAAATGAAAAACAGATGCAGCACTGTTAGCAAACACTGTTGGGTAAATTAGCATGCTAGCAAGTCCAACACTTGTTTATATTAGAGTTAGCACTTGTATTTTCATGTACAAACCGACGCTGCCTTCATCTGCTTTTAATTATCCCTTCAAGTCATAATTACTGTGAGCTTCAGAAACAAATGATTGACTTTTTAACCCTTTTACCCTTTGGTGGAGGAAAGGACTAGCTAGATGTAGTTCCTCTGAAGTGTAGCTATTATGTTTTTTAAGTTTAATTTTCCTCACAAATCATGAAATTTTCGTCTGGAGCTGAAGCCAAATAACTTCAAATAACTAAACAGCTAGCTTGCAACTAACAAATCCTTAAATAATTTACTAAATAAAGTGCAAAGCTTTGATAAATCTACACTGTAATGTGGATGGGATCCTGAATCCTGGGGTCCAGAGCAGGTCCACTCTTGTTAGCATTATTCTATTAGCAAAATTAGCATATTAAAATCATTTAAAAGGCCTTTAAATGAATGATGGTTGCAGCTGTACTGTTGCTCTGAGTGGAAACTGTATCTGAAATAAAGAATTAGGAAAAGTTTCTGATGAGTCTCTCTCTCTCACACACACACACACACACACACACACACACACACACACACACACACACACACTATTAGCAATGTTAGCATGTCCAGTAGCCTATATTTCTTAATAGCAGTGTGAGCATTTCGACTGACTTTAATGAATCATTAGCCATTTATCTTTCATTAATTCATGTTAGCGTTCATTAACTATCCATTAGCAATTTTAGTATTTCCACTTATTTTATTTTATTTTTGATTTTTTTAAGCATCGTCTGCAGCTTTTATTCTTTTTTATAAGGAATGTTAATATTTCCACAGGCCTTTATTCCTCATTGCATTCTGGAATTACAATATACACGAGACATTTACATAATATTCTTTTAAAGACTTTTTTTTTTAATCTTTAATATTTTAGTAATTTTTAAATGGCTCCACTGAATCTCAAATCACGGATCGCGTTAAATTAAATCTGTAAATATATAAATAAATAAATAAAGCAGGTGTCAAACTCGCAAACTTACAGATAAAAGAGTTAAAAATAAAACCGAATGAAACACTGCTTACTTAACATTTTCACATCATAGGATTATAGCAGGTTTTAGCCTAATATGTGTGCAACACTGACACCTAGTGTTCGTAACCAGTTTTACTCCCTGCAGAGGTGTTGAAAAGAAAAGTGGAAAATGTTTTTAGTAATTTCTTTGTACAAAGAAAAATGAATTCTTTCAAGAATTTAGTCATGAAAGAAAACAGTTTATATCATCATTACCTCACAAAGCTGTACATGCTAACCTTTTGGAGCTTATAAAAATCTCCACTTCTATTGTGAAGTTTGCGGACGACACAGTGGTTATGATTCTCATCTCCAACAACAACAACAACAACAACAACAACAACAACGAGGCCACCTACCTTGATGAGCTGGAGAAAGTAATAGCTTGGTGCCAGGCTAACTGTCTCTCTCCGAACGGCAGCAGAACCAAGGAGCTGGTTGTGGACTTCAGGAAGAGGCAGCACTCTCTCCAGACCCCCCGTGGAGGAAGTGAGCAGCTTCAGGTACCTTGGAGTAAACATCTCTGAGGACCTGACCTGGACTCATCATATCCAAGCTCAAGTGAACAAAGCCAGACCATCTGAGACTACTGAGGAAATCCAGGGCCTCCTCAGTGATCCTGAAAACATTCTATGCGAAGGCTATTAAGACTCAGCGTGGTACGGAAACTCCTCAATCCAGGACCACAAAGCCCTGAAGAGAGTGGTGTGCTTGGCTGAGCACATCTCCGGGTCTTCTCTCCGCTCTCTTCATGACATCTACACCAGGAGATGCAGTACCAGAGACTCCACCCACCCTGGTCACTGTCTGTTCAGCCTGCTGTAATCAGGCAAGCGATTCTGTAGTCTGATGGCTGAAACTGAGAGGCTCAGGAGGAGCTTCTTCCCTCAGAAGATGAAGTCTGAGCTGAAGAACAAAGGTTTTAAAATTCCTTAACAACGTGGAACAACTTCCAGGAACATTTAATTTGATTGTATATAATCGTGTAAATTTCTACTGTTTGATTTCTTTATCTTCTCTTAAAACGTATTTCTTTAGGAATGCTTTTTTTACGGGATTGTTTTGTTTTGTTTTTTGTTATTTAATTATTATCATTATTATTATTACTATTATTTTTATTAATAATTGAATTGTATTTTATTATTAACTTTTTTGATACATGTTTATATACTCGATAAAGATATATAGCGCCTTGAGAGGCCTTTTTAAAGGCGCTATATAAAGTAAAGTTTATTTCTTTCTTATTGTGTTAACTGTTGTTGCTTATTTCTTATTTTTTAATTTAGTTATATAAATTCACTGCGAGTTATATACTGTATATTACTGTGTATATGACAAAAAAAATCTTGAATAAAAATCTTGAATCTTTATTTTAAAGTCATCGTAACTCTCTTACGGCTCTGAGTGAGTTGTAATGTGGTTGATCAACCAGCAGAGGGCGCTCTCCTATTGTAAAAACGGAAAGTTCTGTGCTTTGAACTCTTTTGTCGTGATGGTGTTATGGATTTGTTCATTGTTTATTATTTATTAATTATTTTTAGTTACTTAACATGTAGAAAACAGATCGAAAGAGATTTTAGCGGTTGATAACAGACAATTTATTTAAAGGAACCTGTACGCTAAGTTAAATAACTTAAGCTAATGCTTGCGAAGAGAGGACTGGGGTTGTTATGGTAACAGCTCGTAGTGTTTCCGTTCACTTATACCACAGTAAAAGAATAACGCAACACGTCGGCGAAACATGTTAGTTCCTGTTATCACTTACGTTATAGCAGCTATAAACGCTCGTTCCCTCACCAGCCTCTTTATTCTCTCTCTTGAAGTTAATAAGACAAAAAAAAAACGTAGCTTGACGTTGTTGTTACCGAGAAAACGCAAAAAAGCATATTAACTTACAGTTACAGCTTCACCTCTGACCCGCTGGCACTGGAGACTCCTTCCATCAATGTTAACGATTACACACGTTATTCCCCCGTGAATGAGCTGTTGCTATAGAAACGATAACGTATCAGAACGAGCGCATTAATATAAACCTGCGCTCCTGTCAGAGCTGCTGTTATAGAAAAGTAATCAGCAACATCCCTCTGACCAATCAGGATCCAGAATTCACCAGCGCTGTGGTGTAATAGCTAATAGCATAGTGTAGAGGTCATGAGGGCATGGGGCGTTTCAAATTTGCATATCATGAATATTCATAGCTTACAAATGATTCTATTTAGTTTTTTTTTTTCATTGCTTTTAATACTGGAAATCAATTCTTTGTTTATTACACACAATTCATCCATAACTTGTCCTGCAGGTAAAATAAAAAATAAAATAAAAGTTAGTTTAATATTCTAATTTTATAAGGTCACATGACGCGGTAGTCCTCAGTCTTATTTTACGGACGAGTCGAGGATTTCTTCGTATTCGTCCGTCTCGCGCTTTCCACCACGCAGGACTTTGACGAGGCCGAGCGCGAGGACGCTGACGATGATGACGACGGCGCCGATGACATCACAGGCAGAGGGGAGTATGCGCAGCACGAGCAGCTGCAGGATCATCGCCACCACGAGCTCCAGGTGCTGCAC
The DNA here is from genome assembly GCA_037576815.1 of Pangasius larnaudii. Classification (NCBI taxonomy): domain Eukaryota; kingdom Metazoa; phylum Chordata; class Actinopteri; order Siluriformes; family Pangasiidae; genus Pangasius; species Pangasius larnaudii. Next base: position 23,649,306 of record CM074929.1, read on the forward strand.
CTGAGCAACGCACACAGAATCAACACCGTCGTTTTAGTCTGCGATTTTAACTAAAATAAATTACTAACATATATATTTTATTGTTACTACAGTTTAATGTGATGAAATATTAGCTATGATAGCAAAGCTAGCGTTTCAACACCTTTCATTCATTAAAAACAGTGTTAGCTTTGAAAGAAGCCATTTTCTAAGCCATAGATCTTTCTACCTTGATTACTATAATGCTAGTTTACTATATTGCTAATTTGTGTTGTAGCTTGATTACTATAATGCTAGTTTACTATAATGCTAGTTTGTGTTATAGATTGATTACTATAATGCTAGTTTACTATATTGCTAATTTGCGTTGTAGCTTGATTACAATAATACTAGTTTACTATAATGCTAGTTTGTGTTGTAGCTTGATTACTATAATGCTAGTTTACTATAATACTAGTTTACTATAATGCTAGTTTGTGTTGTAGCTTGATTACTATAATGCTAGTTTACTATATTGATAGTTTGTGCTGTAGCTTGATTACTATAATGCTAGTTTACTATAATGCTAGTTTACTATAACGCTAATTTGTGTTGTAGCTTGATTAGTATAATGCTAGTTTACTATAATGCTAGTTTACTATATTGCTAGTTTGCGCTGTAGCTTGATTACTATAATGCTAGTTTACTATAATGCTAGTTTGTATTGTAGCTTGATTACTATAATGCTAGTTTACTATAAATGCAAGTTTGTTTGTTCACCAGTGGACTAACTGTAAAATATGCTAATTCTTGTTCTAGCCTTTTTGTTATAAGGCTAGTTTTTGTCTTAGCCAGTTTATTATATGCTAAATCTTGTTCTAGTTTGTTAGCTATAATGCTAATTCTTGTTCTAGCCTGTTTATTATAATGCTAGCTTGTATTTTAGCCTTACTGTAAGACTAGTTTTTGGGTTAGCCAATTTATTATATGCTAATTCTTGTTCTAACTTGTTTACTGTAACACAAATTCATGATTAGCTTTTTTCCTTGTAGTTATTGCTAAGTTACCTATACATATATGTATATATACTGTATTTATGTTAATTGTGTGGATTAGTGTACGGTGGAGGACTCGGTTAGGGTAGACGTGTATATAGCGCAGGTTACCGTGCTGACTAGCGCGGGGTGGAGGCGTTGCAGACCGTAATAAACCCCCAGGAAGGCGACGGTGGAGCAGAAGCAGATCGATAAGAGGAAGATCCAGGTTTCTGCATCGTGTGGAATGACGGGTTCCTGCAGGAGGAACATGGAGCAGCAGGACCAGAGAGAACCCATCCATCCAAACGTAAACAGTGCTGTCCAGACGCTCACCTGCTGCTTCACACACCTGCGCAGGTGTAAACACTCTTTATACATCATATACTTTATCAGTAGTTGAGTATTTCATTAGTTTAGTACTAAGACGTCAGCCATTTTATGGCTCCGTCCCAAATTCTTGTGTGTCGTAATGCTAATGCTAGTTTGTATGTTTATACTTTATTCACGAACCTGTACAAAATCATGGAAAGCGCCGCCAACACTCCGGCCAAAACCATCAGGACGTAACCAAACGCCTCCTTCCAGAACCCGAGCGGCTTTTGCTCACTGGCGAGGTTGGGGATTAGGATGAGGCCGAGCCCAAAGACGCTGCAGGAGACAGAGATGGTGTCCGTCGCACCAAGCCGCTCGTCGACGAGCAGGAAGGACAGGACGGCACTGAACACGGTCGCGCTCGCTCGCCACACGATGGCGCCGTTAGCAGGAGGAACTATCGCGAAGGAGGTGTAGGCACAGGAGATGGAGATGACGTTAAATATTCCATAGGAGAAGAGATGCAGCCTGCAGCCTCGCGGCCCGAACGGCGCTTCCTTGTGGTACAGAACAACAGCGACGGACAGGACCTGGAGCACAGAGCGGACAAAGAGAAGCTCGAGCGATGGGATGCGGGATAAATCTGCAGCTAAACGTGTCAGGAGAGAGACACAGCCATGAGCCAGCGCCGCACCAAACAGCGCCGCCCACATCACGCGTGACGATAACACACTCGTCTCGCCGAAGCTCTCCAGCTGACCTCTGACCCCTTTAGAAACTCTGGATCTCGATTCAGACCAAAGGTTAAACATTGTCCTGTGTGCTTTACTGTCGCTCAGCTGCTTCCTGTCTGATGGATCTGCCATAAAGGCGCCAAAATCCTCAAACGACGGCGCGTCGTCGTAGCTCTCATCGCCACGCTGCGGGAAATGCGAGCCGTATTTCACCGTCACCGCAGTCGGGTGGATCCTTGCGCTTTTCTTCGAGCCGAGCAGACGCTGCATCAGAGACTTGTCCATGTTTTTCCTCTGAAGAAGTGAGAACAGATGTCCGTTATTTAGCCTGCTTTAAAATTTACGCTAACCATATACTAGCTAGCTTGACTTACGTCACCAAGCTAGCTAAGCCAGCTCGCGTTCTAGCCTTATTGCAAATATTACGCATTATTTACTTTAACATCGTCGTCCGTTCCAATAACTTTGCTCGTCTAAAAGTGCCATGTTGCAAGTTGTTTAACGCGTCTGGATGTAAGTATCAGGAAATGAAAGCTGAAATCCTTATCTATCGTCTCGTTTTCATCCTTTAATCTCAAACCCACGTCTTTAACGTGTAGCGAAAACAAAGGACTGGCCTTGCCGTTCCAATACTTTTGTAACAGCTGCTAATAAAATGTATTAAATTTAGCTAGCTGGTTGAATTTATATAGCTAGCTATATAATAGAGCATGAAATAAAATAACATATTAAGTAAAATACCATATTAAATAAGTAAATAAATAGATTATTAAATAAAATAAATAGCTAGTTCGGAAGTTAGCTACTATTACGCCATAAAATAAAAAATTTAAAAATTACATTAAATACAGTATGAAATAAAATAAAGGAATAAGACACAAAGAGACAATAACTACAGTAACTTAATATTTAAAATAATATAAAATAATATATAAAACGTGTTGTTAACATTTAACATTGTTCAAAGAGTCAAATAAGCACGGAATAAAGCTGTGTGTGTGTGTGTGTGTGTGTGTGTGTGTGTGTGTGTGTGTGTGGAGTTACTGTTAGCACCCTAAAGTTTATTTATTTTAAACTAATCAACACCTTCTGACCAATCAGAGCGCAGAACTCAAGAGCAGTGAGGTATAAACAAAAACAAAAGCAAAAACAAAAACAAGTACCAAACTCTTGTTACAGCTCCTCATAACGCAATCTATTACTAAATTAACACAAAATTATTATTATTATTATTATTATTATTATTATTATTATTATTATTCATTTACTCACCTCCTGTGTTTCTCCTGCATGAAATTCTCACATTTGCATCAAATCCGTGAATTGTCGTGCCGTGTGTGTGTGTGTGTGTGTGTGTGTGTGTGTGTGTGTGTGTGTGTTTGAGAGAGTATGGAGTTGACTCACACACGCACTGCTCTCTTTTGATGCTGCTACTCCGTGTGTGCCGGTAACTCTGAATTAAAGCTTATGCAGGAGAGGGAGGATCTACGCATGTCTCTCACACACACACACACACACACACACACACACACACACACACACACACACACACACACACCCTCTTTGTAATAATGATAACGACGTCACAACAGCACCGACTGGTTCCTCCTCTCATCAGCATCCATTATGTTCTCTGCGCTCTCTCTCTCTCTCTCTCTCTCTCTCATTCACTCACTTTTGCTTTTGTGCATTCATATTTAATGACATTACCGTGACATTACCATGACATTACCACACACACACACACACACACACACACACACACACACACACACACACTCATATTTTAGACTAATTCATTTCTTCATTAATCAATTAATGGACATTGACTCGTTGAACACAACAGCACACGTTTTGTTTTCTTCTTCATTATCATCATCATCATCATCATCTTCGTCATCTTTTTCATCCCCTCCTCCTCCTCCTCCTCCTCCATCTCCTCCTCCTCCTCCTCCTTCTCCTCCTCCTCCTACTTCTCCTACTTCTCCTCCTCCTCCTTCTTCTTCTTCTTCTGGAGGTTTTGGGGAAACAGAACAAAAACATTTCTTCTTCATCATCTTTTCCTTCGTCTTCTAATGGTTATTAAACCCGCTGTTCTCTTTCCCTTTACTAAAGCTTGTATTTGTACTTAACCAGGTTAATGACATCTGGTTATATCATAGTGTGTGTGTGTGTGTGTGTGTGTGTGTGTGTGTGTGTGTGACGTGGCACGCTGGTGACGTAAACAGAGGACCTTCGTGACAAGGGCGCAGTTTTGTCACCATAGTAACCGCGATGGAGTGGAATGAAACCCTCACGGGGGAAAATCTTCCTGTCTGTGTGTATTTGTGTGTATCTGTGTGTGTGTGTGTGTGTGTGTGTGTGTGTGTGTGTGTGTGTCTAAAGCCTCAGTAAACACACACTGTTTGATAAGTGATATTTTCTTAATGTTACAGTTGCCTATGAATGACTCACACACACACACACACTCACACACACACACACACACACACACACACACTCACACACACACACACACACACACACACACACACCACACAGATAAACTGCTTTTTGTAGTGATAGTGGAGGTTAAGTAGGGAAGGTTAATGAATTCTCAGTGCATCGTGATTCTCTTGAAGAGAACAGCTTGTGCACGATTGTTAGAAAAATCTGTACTTAACATTTCTGATGAAAAAAAAACCATTATAAGCATTTTTTTGTTATATAATGTATAATCACGCTTTTATCATAAACTTTATTTTCCTGTTAATTTATCCACTGTAATGTTTTATCGTTGCTGATATTTGGCTCGATTTTTCTTTACGTATTTATGATCTAAATCAATAAATACCAGAATAGATATAAATTATTTTTTACTCAAACACAGTAAGGCCTTCCTTCCCAAAAGTCTCCATATGTAGGGGAAATTAACCCTTTTTTAGCAAAATGTCTACAGTACTGTGCAAAAGTCTTGGCACCCTATTTTTCTTTAGTAGAATCTTTGTTACAGATGTTTATTTTCTGACGTCTACATTATCGATTCAGTACCAAAACATTTTCGATTCCAAACATTAGTTTTCCGGCACAGAATGAAACGTTACAGAAAAATGTTTGTGTGTCAGTAAAGAAA
>CM074929.1:23672219-23686488 GCA_037576815.1 Pangasius larnaudii
ACACAAACACGACACCTCCCTCCCTGACTTTCTATTTTAAAAAGCGAAACACATCAGCATTCAATGTGGCGCGCAGTAAATCATCGTCATCGCAATGTTAAAATGCTAAATGATGACGAAACCGTTTCTCACCTACTAAAGACATGCATTACTCTACTTAATAAACATCACAGCCGAGCAATGCACGGTGTTTCCTCACTGCATCGCACTCACACACCGATCACACACTGATCCGCACATCAGCATCCAGAGCGCAGGGTAAACTTCGTGGAGGTTTAGATCACACTGAGATTTTATATCACATTTGAGTTAGATTTTTAGAAAAGATAAATAAACAAGAAATTGCAATATTCTCGGGTTGGTCATGATGGAAGTAAGAGATGGGTTAAACGGGACATCACTAACATAACATTTCCGGTTTATTTTATCAGGAATAATATTATTCCTTCTTGATCTTCTGAGCTCTAAATATGATTAATATCATCTCTATCAAAAATGCACATTTTGAGAACAATGGGAGTCTCAGCTGTTCTAGAACAGTGTAATGCAATGTAACAGTGTAACAGTGTAACAGAGTGTAATAGTGTAATGCAGTGTAACACTACAATACAATGTAACACTATTACAGCGTAACAGTGTAATAGTGTAACGCAGTGTAACACTACAATACAATGTAACACTGTATTACAGCGTAACAGTGTAAAAGTGTAATAGTGTAATGCAGTGTAACACTACAATACAATGTAACACTGTATTACAGCGTAACAGTGCAATAGTGTAACGCAGTGTAACTCTAACACAATGTAAAAGTGTAACAGATTGTAACACTGTAATGCAATGTTACAATTTAACACAATGTAAAACTGTAATGTAATGTAACACTAACACAACTTGAACAGTGTAATGTAAAGTTACAAAGTAAATGCAATATAACACCATAACGGTGTAACAGTATAATGCAACATAACTGTGTCGCACAACGTAACTTAATGTAACACAATGTAAGAATATAATTCACTGTCACTGTGTAATGGTGTAACAGTGCAATGCAACGTAAAACTGTAGTAGTGTAACAGTATAATTCCATGTAAAAGTATAAGTCCATGTAGCAATGTAACTCTAACACAATGTAAAAGTGTAACAGTGTAAAATTCTAATGCAATGTGACACTGTAATGCAATATAACAGTGTAACACAGTGTAACATTGTAATTCAATGTAAAACTATAATATAATGTTACAGTGAAACACATTGTAACAGTGTAATGCAATGTAGCAGTGTAACATGCTGTAATACAATGTAACAGTGTAACAGTGTTATGCAATGTAATAGTTTAACACTGTAAAAGTGTAAGACAGTGTAACAATGTAACACTGTAATGCAATGTAAGAGTAATAATGTAACAGTGTAACGCAATGTAACGATGTAACACAACGTAAGAGTGTAACAGTGTAACGCAAAGTAACGATGTAACACAACGTAAGATTGTAATGAAATGAAACAGTATAACGACACTGTAACAGTGTAACATCATAACAGTGTAAAGCAACTCTAACGCAAGGTAACAGTCTAACGCATTGTAACATTGACACACAATGTAACTCTGAAACACAGCGTAACAGTGTAATGGTACAACACAGTGTACCAGTGTAATGTAATGTAACACTGCAACGGTGTAACCGCGTAACACAATGTAAAGTTGTAACACATAATACAGTGTAACAGTGTAACACAGTGTAAAACTGTAAGACAATGTAACAGTGCAGAGTTCTAAATTCTAAACTTGTCATTCTAGAATCCTGCTGTTTAGAAATCTATCTACTCTGTAAGCAATATCCAAAATGGTCCCATCTGGAACAAAGGCCAGGAAAATCTTCCTCTAAAAACACAGCACTATGAACAATACATAGGGTGGCAGACCAGGGTATTTTATTATCCTTTTAAAGACTAAATAAGAAGCCTATTGTGCATAACCCTTCCTAAAGACTACATAAGAGGAGACTATTGTATATTAGTGAACCACTAAACGCTACATAAGGACCCTACTGTAAATAACCCTGAATAAACACTACATACGGACACTATGTACTGTACTTCGCCATTGTTTTGTCAGTAATAGTGTGATATTAATTGAATGGAGTGGATCATTTTGGTGAGTGAGAACAGAGTGTTTGTGTGTGTGTGTGTGTGTGTGTGTGTGTGTGTGTGTGTGTAAGGGTAAGCATGCTGTTTCGGTCTTAAAGCATGGCATGCACACACTCTGATTTCTAATTTACACTCCGGACACTTCGTGTTATTCACAGCTGACAGCTAACTCCCCATTCTGTCTCTCCAAGGACCATCGCACATCAGCTGAAGGGTAAATATCTGCTCGCTTAAAGGCCACAGGCAGGTGTGTATCACACCACACACACTCTACAGAGTCATGGAGCCAATGGTTGATCCGAGGTTCTTCATCGTTCTCCTGATCTATCACTCTGCACGTATTAAGTCGAATTCGTACTTTTGTGTTGAGAAACTTTAACACACACACACACACACACAACAACCTTTGGAACACTTGTGAGGATGTTTGGCAACATGGCTGCTGACAATTTAGCAAGCTAGCATGTAGCTAGTATGCATCTTATACACAATGTAAAGTCATAGTGACCAGCAAAACGAGACATTACCATCAGGAACGTCAACATTTCCGTCAGAAATGCTGGTAAAATAATGTTGGAATGACTGAAATTACTCTGTAATTAAAATTAGTATCAACCGCTCATCCAACTTTTAGGGGTTCTGCAAAATTTAAAGAAATGTTGTGCTGCAACTGAAAAACTCTGCACCAGACTCTAACACTTGCATCATTTGACAGCCTGCAAAACTTCCGATAAACCAGGAACGTTCCAGGCTTTCCAGCAGAAGTTCATTTCTAAACAACAAAATCTGGCTGACTTTACTGGCCGAACATCATGATGACTTTTAGAAAGTATTTAATATTTGTTAATGTTAATAATGCAGGTCATATGTGGAGTGTCTGCCATACAAATCCCTGTGAATGAACCGTTACCATGGAAATAAATGAGCGCATTCATATAAGCCTGTGATTTGCAGCCGCACTATTTTAAAAAAAAATTAATCAACACCAACTGACCAGAGGTCAGAATTCATAATTCAACAGCGCTGTGGTATAAAGGTGAACATTTTAATGGAATAAAATTAACTTTTTTGTATTTAAAACTGTAAAGAAGAAATATTTGCAAAGTATCACTGCAACTATAGGGCACTGCTCACTGCTCAGGAACTGATAAAGAACCTCAGATCTGAATCATCTTCTAGATGATAACATAAGCCAGGTGTGTTTAAACACTGTTCTGTAGAATGATCTGGAACAGGAAACATCACACAGGGAGCATCACATTCTCATAATTTCAAGATTATAACATTGTTATAACATTCACTTCTCCAACCAACTGAAGATCCTCATCAATTCTCCTTTGTTTACTAACGGACATTCATGGAGATCACCTGAAGATCTAGAGACGTACAAAGCAGGGATGTAATGCTAATGAATGAAGGATGTTTAGGTTTCACCATGAAGACATAATGATAAAAACCATGGTGAAGACCTGAAGAAGCTCCTCAAATGAATGGAGCACTTTTTAAACTCAGCAGGTGGAATTAACGTGAGGTTTGTTTTCAGGTGTTTAACCCTAACCCTATCAGGGGATTCATTGGTTTAATTAAAGTGACTGAGCTCATTTCTAATCATCAGGTTCTTCACTTCTTCATCAGAACACTTTGGAGATCATAATGAGTCCAGGAGTTTTATTTTAGTAATACTAGACTAGCAGCCTTCAGGCAAGTCATGGAGTGAAATATGAAAAAAAAAAGGATAAAATGAAGAAAAAGAGAGAAACAAAAGGAAAGAAATAGATACATTTTTAAAAAGTGTTTCATCAAGATGCTCCTGGCTGTGTAATGTCTGCTCCTCTAAGCCAATCAGAACACGTTACTACTGAACCGACTGAGCTTTTACAAAAAACCTGCTTAGTGTTTGATATCTGAGGAAATCGAAAGAGCACTTGTTAGTGCACTTAGAATTCGGACTGTATTGAACACAACAGCTGTGACTGAGGGCATTGCCCCCGCACCCGCCCCCCCCCTCCTGTACACCACATTCACCCGGACACTGTATTCCTGTCGCCCCTATTAATAGCCGTGTTGGTATCTGCCTGTGAATAGTTTTGTCTTCCCCGGCATGTGCAAGTTAGCCTCGGCGTGTTTTTTTTTTTTTTTTAATTTTATTACTGGACTGACCTGCGCTCGCTGGAAAGATTTGAGCCTTTTCTTGAAGCGCGACGGCAAGACAAAGTCACAGCCTCGTGCCAAAAACTCCAGCTCCCCCCGCAGGTCAGGGTCTTCCCTGAGTGAAGAGTCCTTTATCATCATGGTTGCAAAGTCCAGGGAGAGATCGATTGAAGTCCGACCGGCCAAACTGGTAAAACAAACTCCAAAGTCCTCTGTCACTTCCGCTTTAGAAGGTTGTAGGTCACGCGCTACAGCCTTCCTACGGCCTTGCTTTGCTCCCTCCACCCTACACACTACACGCTAACCACACGCGCCCTTCAAAAACTCTGGTTGCAAGCTCCTGTCCACACACTCCCTCCTTCTGGATCTCGACACATGGATGGATTCCTGGAGAAGCTAGCAGGGAAGCTCAGGAGCATCGCCACCGCGAGACGAGGCCTTCAGGCTCCTGCCTGCTTTCTCACAAACGCAAAAACACGACTAGTGCACAAGTGCACCACCGGTGGATCCCAACTGTGCGAAACATGACCCTAGCAAGGGTCTGAATCCCAGACGAGTTCCTGATCTCAGCCTGCTCTGTCCTGACAAGCACAAGAGGGGACGGAGGGGTGGGGTGGGGTGTGTGTGTGGGGGGGGGGGGGCAGCTGTGTCAGATATCTGTGTGCCTGCATCAGCAAAGGTGCATTATGGGAAAGGGAAGCTCCCCACAACCCCCCACCCCCCACCCCCGACCCATTTAGAGAGAGCCAAAGTTAAGAGCGCAGAAGAACTGCAAGTGGCATGTCGAGCCGGACTTTGTTTACGCACTCGGTACATGGATAGAAAAGCAGCAGCTTAGAGTGAGATCCTTGGATGCCGAGCTTCAGTGGGTTCACAGGGGGCAGTTTGGGATCGGAGGGGCAAGGTGGCGGTAGAGGCAGTGATGGGGGAATCGAAGTGCCAATATACATTTGAACCCGCTGAAGCTTGGCATCCAAGGATCTCGCAATCTAAGCTGCTGCTTTTCTCTCTGTGTGCCATTTGAGTCTAGCTATTGCAATAAGACACCAAATAGCACAGTATAATATCTTATGCGAGATTAAAGCCAGTACTGCCGTTTCTAGAAATCTGTTGACGTAATGACACTGATTTTAGCTTAATATCCAGGTAATCAAGTTCTGAGAGAACACAATTTTTAGATGATTCTGCAGGTTCATGGAAGAGGGGGCCCATTTCGGGACTGGAAGGGCAAAGGGGACATGAGGTAGGGGTGGGTGGGGCAAATTGTTTACCAGAAGTTTTGCATCCACCAGTGCCAGGAAGGTAATGCCAATTCTTGTACTAAAGTGTCAATAGATAATTTAGCATATAAAACTTTACCAAGAGTGTCAATAATTCTGTAACTGATTGTATGATTAGGTAAAATATTAAGTAAAATATACATACAATAAAGGGTAAAAAAAAAAAGTGCTTTAAAACAGCCAGTGCTGTTTTTGTAGTCTATCTTTCATCCTTCATGTCTGTCCATCTAGCTTTGTACTGCTTATATTTTTTAATGGGGCTTAAACAATGTCCATCCTTTAAAGGCAAGTTGGTATAGAGAGGAGTATAAATAAACAGGTATAGATAAACAATTATAGATGTGTAGAGGTAGATAGATATAGATAGACAACTGCAGATAGACAGGTATAGTTAGACAGGTGTAGTCCAGTATAGATAGACAGGTAAAGATATACGGGTATAGAGTAACTTCCTCCTATTTAATTCTGATAAGACAGAAGTACTTTTACTAGGACCACATGCAGCTAGAAGTAAGCTTTGTGATTACGTAGTAACTCTGGATGGCCTTTGAGTTACATCCTGTGCATCCTGTGTGTTTCTTGACTCCAGTCTCTCATTTGAAGCTCTTGTAAATGATATTACTAGAATAGTATGTTTTCATCTCAGAAATATTGCTGAGTTAATAAATATAATGACCCTAGATGATGCAGAAAAACTAGTTCTTGCTTGTTTTACCTCTACTGGTTGTCCCAGTAGTTGCATAAACAAGATATGACCACACTGCACTGGCTCCCAATCACATGAGCACTGACTATAAAACATTACTAATCACCTATAAAGCACTGAATGGTCTTGCACCACAGTACCTGAGTGAGATTTTGGTCTTTTGATCTGCCACACCTGCTTCAATCAAAAACTACAGGCTCTTTATTAGTACCTAGAATAATGAAGACTACAGCAGAGGCAGAGCTTTCTCTCACAAAGCTCTACAGGAACAATCTTCCAGTTAGTGTTTGGGACTCAGACAGTCTCAAACTTTAAGTCTAGGCTGAAAACCTATTTTCTTATTCAAGCTTTTTGTTAATGCTCACGCCTGTGTTACCTTCTAGCTCTCTCATTTATGTCATAGCTAATCTTGCCAGATGCTCTGCCTGCCCTCTCAGAACAACAGCATACCTAATAATATGTCTTTTCTCTCTTCCCTCTCTCCATCTCTGTCAAGCTACACATGTTACTCCTGCTGTCTGATGAGATGCTGGTGATCCTGATACCTTCTGCCCTCCAGACTTGCCTGGCCCACCTTGATGCTCTATTTCAGCCTTATTTATTACCTGAGAATCACTCACTGCTGCTAAGGATGGCCCTGGATGGACAGCCTAAAGTTGGCCATAAGTTTGCTGTGGATGGTAGCACATGGATACTCTAAAGATGGCTGTGGATTGTCTCACTCGGATGGCCTAAACACTGTAGAAAACAGTTTATGCTCAAGTCTTATTCATTATACAGTGGATAAATTCACTTGGATACTACACATTTAAAGCTAAAAAAAAGTCAAAAATGACTCTGGTGCTTGTACTGAAGACACTCCCAGTACTGTTTGACTTTATACTATACAACTGTGGAAGAATAATGACTCATAATTGCTCTATCCGGTGTCACCCAGATGAGGATGGGTTTCTTCCTCATGTCATCTCAGGAGGTTTTTCCTCGCCACTGTCACCTCTGGCTTGCTCATTAGGGATATAAATCTGAATCCATATCTGGATTTCCTTAAAGCTGCTTTGTGACAGTGTCCATTATTAAAAGCACTATATAAATAAAACTGAACTGAACTGAACACAGAGAAACATAGAAAGGTTTTGACTGACAGGTATACACAGGTATAGATACACAAGTATAGATAGATAGATATAGACAGGTATAGATGACAGATACAGACACGTATAGTTAGACAGGGACACGTAGACAGGTACAGATCGACAGGTGTAGTGCCCTCTAGTGGCGCCGTGTGTTTAACATGATAGAGGATTGAAGCAGAATCATGTTTTACGTCCTCAGTTGACTATTTTATGCAGAGACACAGTGGATAACACACCCTGAGGAACTTTAATGCTTTTGCATAACTCACCCCCCCCCCCAATCCCCCCCACACACACCCACATACCCCACCCTCCGAACCCTTCACCAGCTCCGGTCCTGCAGCTCTTCTCTTCTTTCTTTTCAGTTGTATAAATAACTCTGTGTACAGCAGGCCTCCTGACATTTCAGCTGCACATAGCTATCCCAGAATTCCCTGCTCTGCTGCCCTGACTCTCCGGCAGCTGTTCAACAAATATCAAACGCTTCAGATTCCAGGGAAGAGAATCTTGCTGCATTTGACGCCATCGGGCGGATCAGCAAACACGGAAACACCGCCATCAGCTCGTCTAATTAACAAAAAGTCTATGAACAAAAGGTAACAATGTTTATGCATCAATCAATCAGCCAATCAGGGGCCTCTTTCTCACACACACACACACACACACACACACACACACACTTCCACTTTCCACTCGGTTTTATTCATTTTTACTTTTTATAAATCTTTTTGCAGCTAAGACCTAAAACCCAAATTCGGCTGATCGGTACTGAAACTCTAAACGCTAGCATCTAATTATAACAATGTTATATGAATGTTAACACAAATGCTAGCAATTAAAGCTGATACACTGCTAGAAACATAAGTTTACGCCCCCTAGTGGTTACAAACCCTAACTGTTAACCCAGATGCTCGTGGCGGAAAAAAAAAACAACCCCAAGCACTGGCTCTGTGCCTGTGGTAAATAAATGCTTTGGGAATATAATCATGGAAAAAAGTTTCCCGTGGCATCTTCCTAATCTACACTGACATGTTTAATGAATGTTTAGTCATCAAGTCTACATCCACCGTCAGAATAGGGCGTAAATTGCTAAAACATCTGTTGCTTAATCTGCTGAATGGCTTATTAATAGACAAGCAGACCTCCACATACACAACCACCACCACCTCGTCTTTCTATCCAGGACAAACAATTCCTCACATTTCGCACGTCACTGTAAAAACAGCGTTAAAACTCTTGTAATCAAACACAAATGTGTTTGTGTTTAGTGTGACAGTTTCCTGGGCTGTGTTCCAAACGATGCCACGCTGCTCCCTATTCTCTAATCGCGTGCACTACGTAGTGCACTGAACCAGGAGTGCCGGCTCTGACAGTAGCGCAGGTTTATATTAATGCACTCGTTCTGATACGTTATCGTTTCTATAGTAACAGCTCATTCACAGGGCGGACGCTTGACACAAAAACATGTGTAATCCTTGATATTAAGTTTTCTTTAAGGAGAAATGTGTTTATGTAACATTTATGGAAGGAGTCTCCAGTGTCAGCGCTTTGTAACAGTCAGTGGTAAAGCCGTAACTTTAAGTTTTCTGACATCTTCCGGACAGAGAAGTTTACGTTTTTTTTGCGGTTTCTTGGTAACATGATGTAACAAGCTGCGTCTTATTAACTTTAAGAGAGAGAATAAAGAGAGATTGGTGAGGGAATGACTGTTTATAGCTGCTATAATGTAAGTGACAACAAGAACTAACTTGTTTCGCAAACGTTTAAATGTAACTATAAACGGATAAAGAGCACGGCACGCTGTTCTTTAATAAAAATTGCTGGCAAATTGCTGTGGTATAAGAGGAATAAAACACTCGGGGAAAATAATCAACGTCGGGGTGATAACAGTAACTCTACTTCACATTCGCCATGTTCGCTGCTATCGTTACCATGGTTACTAGAGTTAGGCTCCTCCCCGATCATATATAAACATTCACATTCACACACACACACACACACACACACACACACACACACACACACACGGAAAAGCACAGTATAAATGTTTTGCTGAGAACAGCGGGAAAGCCCAAGAATGTACTGTAACAGGAGACACAAACACACACACACACACACACACACACACACACACACACACACACACACCTGTCTCCTTCCCATTTCCCAGCACGCTGAGTCAAACCCCGCTCAACATTCCTGTGCTGCTAATCTCATTAACAATGACAAGTAGCTGAAAACAGTTAGCATGCTAACACAGATTTGTTATCTACATACACAGTAGTTAGCATGATAACTGACTTTTCTTATTAGCAAAATGTGCAAATAACAGCTAGCTAACAAACCTAACAAGTCTTTTATTATGGATAAAGGTTAGCATAGCCTACGGGCTAATGTTCATTATTAGCAAGGCATCCACATTGACAGATTGTTAGCGTGCTTAAGTGAGGGTTTTATACTAACTTATAAATCTTCCTGTCATGTTTATTTGTTTATGATTTATTATGAGAACTAGCATGAAGCAGTTAGCATAATCGGCCTTAAACAACACTAATGAAGAAATTCTATGAACATTAAATGTGTTAGCATGCTAATATCCAGCCTTCCTGGCAGTAAAGCTTGTTAGCAGGGAGGGGAGGTGTGCTGAGAGGATTGGGACGTGGCCCAGATGAACGTGGGACACACGAACAACAACGTTTTCATTCCTGCCTCTCAGCTGCACAGTTTCTGAATGCCATCAGCTCGGAGTCAACATCGACTTCTCACAATCCTGTGTTCCGTGTTCAGGGGCGTCACAGTACGTGTGTCACTAGGGACACTAGAAAGGTCAAAGGTCAGTCCAAAGCTGCTAGCAAACATGAAGGAATTTTGTATAGTTGTGTTGCCAGTGAAGCTTCATTCAGCGTCAGAGCGTCAGCGCTGATCTGCATTACAGCAAGTGTGTGTGTGTGTGTGTGTGTGTGTGTGTGTGTGTGTGTGTTGGAGAGACTAGAACTAAGGACTAATAACCCAGATGCACAAAAAATGAGACAAATTCAACCACAATGATAAAATAACAATTCGACGGTTAGAGACAGACACAAACAGACAGACAGTTAGAGATACAGACAGACAGACAGTTAGAGACAGACAGACAGACAGACAGACAGTTAGAGACAGACAGACAGACAGTTAGAGATACAGACAGGCATTTAGAGACAGACACAGACAGACAGACAGACAGACAGACAAACAGTTAGAGACAGACAGTTAGAGATACAGACAGACAGGCATTTAGAGACAGACACAGACAGATAGACAGTTAGACACACAGACAGACAGACAGGCAGTTAGAGACAGACACAAAGAGACAGTTAGAGACAGACAAAGACAGACAGACAGTTAGAGACAGACACAAAGAGACAGTTAGAGACAGACACAGACAGACAGACAGTAAGAGACAGACACAGACAGACAGACAGTTAGAGACAGACAGACAGACAGTTAGAGACACAGACAGACAGACAGACAGACAGACAGTTAGAGACACAGACAGACAGACAGTTAGAGACAGACACAGACAGACAGACAGTTAGGGACAGATACAGACAGACAGTTAGAGACACAGACAGACAGATAGACAGTTAGAGACAGACACAAACAGACAGACAGACAGTAAGAGACAGATACATAAAGGCAGAGAGACAGACAGTTAGTGACCAACAGATGGAGAGTTAGATAATGAATCAGACAGACAGACAGACAGACAGTCCAACAAAGACAGACACAGACAAAAAAAGAGACAGACAGATAATGGAGGCAGATAAAGCAGAGAAACAGACAGACAGAAAAAACAGAGAGACAGTTATAGAGACAGACAAGATAGTTGTACATATCAGTAATAGGTTAAATACTTGAGTTCAGCTCCTCTTGCCCCGCCCCTCCTATATCCGAGGGCGGACCTTGTTATTGAGACCACACCCTCTTGCTCCGCCCCCTGATGCTGCAGTCAGAGCCATAAATACAGACAGAGCTTCTAATGTGCAGGTTATTTTTGCACCAGGTACCAGGCAGACTACACACACACACACACACACACAGCTATCTATCTCTATCTACATTAGTGTGTGTATGTGTGTGTGTATACCCTAGAGCTGTCATGATTTATACTGCCTCTATCTCACAATCACACATTCACAGCTGTGTGTGTGTGTGTGTGGTAATTCAGTTCATCTTTATTAAACCCGTGTTTATGGTGTGAATGATGTTAAACAGATCCACTTTTCACCAGCAGGGGGAGACAAAGTACCACAGTTTCCGTACTTTTACCACACATTTTTGTTCATTTACATTTTTTTATATTAATGTTTATCATATTTATTACACACAATATAAAGCAGTCTGAATAAATAAGGTGCTATAAACATACTAAGCTATTATTATTATTATTATTATTATTATTATTATTATTATTATTATTATTATTATTATTACCCGTGTAGTGCAGGTGTAGTTGCTCCTCTGCACCACTAGAGGGCTGAATGCTGCTGCTCTACTGAGAGACACTTGAAAATAAAGCCTCATTTTTTCCGCCTCCTGAACACCGAGCCATCAGTCTGTCAGAGCTGCTAAATGCTAACATGCTAACACACTGCTGTCAGTGGCAACATTACACACTTTCCCAATTAACTCATTAACACTGCGGTCATTAACGCTGGAAAAGCCACGCCCAGTTTGTGACCTGTGCGAGAGAGATAGAGACCGACAGGAAGTAAAAGAGAGATAGAGAGACAGACAACCAGATAGACAGACAGGCAGACAGTGAGAGAGAGATAGAGAGACAGACAGGCAGTAAGAGAGACAGAGAGACAGACAGGCAGTAAGAGAGATAGAGAGACAGACAGGCAGTGAGAGAGATAGAGAGACAGACAGGTAGTGAGAGAGAGACAGAGAGACAGACAGGAAGTAAGAGAGACAGAGAGACAGACAGGCAGTAAGAGAGACAGAGAGACAGACAGATTAAGAAGACAGACAGGCAGTGAGAGAGAGATTAAGAAGACAGACAGGCAGTGAGAGAGAGATAGAGAGACAGACAGGCAGTGAGAGAGAGAGATAGAGAGACAGACAGGCAGTGAGAGAGAGAGATAGAGAGACAGACAGGCAGTGAGAGAGATAGAGAGACAGACAGGCAGTGAGAGAGATAGAGAGACAGACAGGCAGTGAGAGAGAGATAGAGAGACAGACAGGTAGTGAGAGAGAGATAGAGAGACAGACAGGTAGTGAGAGAGAGATAGAGAGACAGACAGATTAAGAAGACAGACTAAGAAATACAGACATAGTTATTGAGAGAGACAGACAGAGAGACACAGACAGTTAGAGAGACAGAAAATGTAAAAAAAAAAAAAAAAAAAAGTTCCAGCATTACAATTCCTTCATAAATGTACCATTTTACAAATGTGTGTGGTTTGTGTGTGTGTGTGTGTGTGTGTGTGTGTGTGTGTGTGTGTGTGTGTCTCAGTTTCCATGTGCTTTATTGGCATGACAAAGAATTGGACATTTGTATTGCCGAATCAAGTATAACGGAGGAAGAGTATAAAAACAGGAGAAATAAAATAAAATATTAATAGATTAAAATAAACAAAAAATAGTGCAAAAAAAAAAGTTTTAAAAAATAGTGCAAATGATGTGCATGAATTAAGGGCGATATAAAGGCACGACATACAGAATAAGATAAAATGAGTAAAATTACAGAATAAAAGGTAAGAAAAAAATATAAAACAATAATAATAATTCTAACTCTCTCTCTTTCTCTGTGTGTGTGTGTGTGTGTGTGTGTGTGTGTGTGTTGTGTGGTGTTGTGTTTCTTGCAGAGTTTGGCTCCAGGCTGCAGTATGACATCATTTCCTGTCTGTGATGATGTAATGCTGCTGTTCTGACCGTGAGACCGTGTGTGAACAAGCCCGATGAATAAATAAAAACGAGAGTGTGTGTGTTTCCACACACACACACACACACACACACACACACACACACACACACACACACACACACAGAGAGAGAGAGAGAAGTGTATCTATAGAACTCTATCTTTAAGCGCAGATAAGGAAAGAACACTAACAATGTTGTTGTCATAGTTACTGATCTCTGCATGAAGACTCCATCTGTCACGCTGCACAGAGGATATTTCTGACCAGGTAGCAGTGAGAACTCTGTGGCTTTAACACTCGGCTCTATCCGTAGCTTTTTCTTACGCTGTTCTCACCAGGCAGTGAAATAAATGACAAACTGCAACATTCATCACGTTTTCACTCTGCATTTTACACACTTTGGTAACCGCTTACTTGAAAGGTTCCTGCCTCACTGGGAAGCACATGAGACCCTACAAGGTCATCATGAGTCATTTTGACGTATGCTGAATCAGTGTCACTGTGCTTGACCCTCTGGACTGAACCCATGAATGAGTGACTCTGCACTCAAATCATTTGTCTGAACTCTTGAATCACTGATTCTGTGCTTGAATCTTTGAATAGAATACTTGAATCACTTACACTGTACTCGATTCACTTGCCTGATTCTTTGAATCACTGACCCTGTGCTTGACTCTCTGGACTGAATGAATGAATGAATCATTGAGTCGGTGCTTGAGTCACTTGCCTGAACCTTTGAATTATGGACTCTGCGCTTGACAGACTGGACTGAATGTTTGAAACACTGACTCAGTACTTGACCGATGTCACTGACTCTGTGCTTGACTCTCTTGGCAGAATACTTAACTCGCTGGACTGAATATTTGAATCAGTGACTCTGTGCTTGACTCTGGACTGAATGCAATGATTCACTGAATGCTTGAATGACTGACTCTGTACTTGACTCAC
>CM074929.1:23691588-23699520 GCA_037576815.1 Pangasius larnaudii
TCCTTCAGGCTCGTTGAGCTCTGGATAGCAGATCCTTTCTTCACTCGTGGAACGACCTGATAATGGAAATCCTCACCAAATCCAACATGACCGCATCCACCATTTTCAAGCATTTTAGACGCGGAATCGTGGTAGCTGATTGGCCGATCGGTGTACGTCTGCGAGGAATCCAGAAGTTCAGCACAGGTACTACGATGAGCCACAGTGCAGCTAAGTCCATGTTTTATCGCTCCACATGGTCCGTTACAGTAATGCACGGTCTGCTGAACGCGTCGGTCAACTACGACACTGTTATAATAGTTTATACTGCTGACCACAATCCGATACGTCGCCGCCATCTTCTATACAAATCAATAAATAAATTTAAAAAAAGGAATCGGTCCCAATCCAACACAAGTGATAACAAATACTACTTTTGCTGAGACGTACGTAGAGTAATACAGTGGTTACATCAAATACTGCTGCTTCTGCTGAAGTTCAGGCCAAAGTATAAATGATTTCCATTAGCTGTGTCCCATCCTTAAAGCAGTAATTGTAGCGTTAGCGGCGAGGCTATCCATTCCTCAGCGTGAGGCCCTGTGGCCTAATGATAGGCCGACAAACTGCGCTCCAGATCATTTCTCCTCAACGGAAAACACAGAGGTCCTGCTGAGACTTCTGACTTGATGTGTTTAACAGATGTGCTTTCCTTCCTATATCTTTCTTTCCTCCCTCTCTCTCTCTCTCTCTCTCTCTCTCTCTCTTTGTCTCTCTTCAAATGTTTTGTGAGTCCAGTGAGGAACCCCTGTGAATCAAAAAGAGAGAAGATGCTCATTTAGACTGATCACCATTGTAGACAGACAGACAGACAGATAGACAGAGTGGTAGAGAGAAAGACAGACAGACAGACAGGTAGACCAACCAACCAACCAACCAACCAACCAACCAACAGAGAGACAGAAAGACAGACAGAAGGATAGATAAACAGACCCTAGACATACAGACGTAAAGATGGATAGAAAGACAGACCAACTGACCAACCAGACAGGTTAACAGACAGACAGACAGATATACAAACAGATAGATAGATAGATAGATAGATAGACAGACAGATATACAAACAGATAGATAGATAGATAGATAGATAGATAGACAGATATACGAATAGATAGATAGAGATAGATAGATAGATAGATAGACAGATAGATAGATAGATAGATAGACAGATAGATATACAAACAGATAGTTAGATAGATAGACAGATATACGAATAGATAGATAGAGATAGATAGATAGATAGATAGATAGATAGATAGATAGATAGACAGACAGACAGACAGACAGATAGATAGATAGATAGATAGATAGATAGATAGACAGACAGAAAGAGAGATGAAGACAATTCATTTTAATTGGTTAAGTGTAATGTTTTTAGATTTTTCTATGTTTTACATTTTCAGTAATTTAGCGTTTAAATGTTTTGTTGTCGTTCATTTTAAGTGACTGTCGCATCCTGGATTTCCAAATTCCCTCTCGGACAAGTAAAGATGTCTTATCGTAAATAAAACGGGACCGGGGTGCAGCAGTGCATTATGGGTACATCTTGTGCATTTCAGTGCTCACATTCAGTGAGTCCTTTGGACCCGACTAATAAACGCCTCCCAGCGTAGTGCACTAGAGAGTGAACAGGGTGCGGTTTCAGACATAATGACTAGTGATTAGTGATGTTTATCCTCTTCATTCGCACCGTAATTACACTCTGCCTGTTCCGTCATGATGATAATAACGAGTAAATAATAACAGGCTGCAGTCGGTAAATACAGCTGCGGTGGTTATTAATACGATTCCAGAGGATTTATTACAGAAGTCGTAAAAAAAAAAAAAAAAAAATTAAAAAAAAAAAAATCGCTGTACGCTCTGTACACTTCCTGTCTCTGAGATGAAAAGAGAAAAGAAAGCACAGATAATTGGAGGGAAAGTTACAGAGAGTGCACTGAAACCCTGCAACCTCCCTGCAGCTACACACACACACACACACACACACACACACTGCATGAGCAGCTTCTCTGATTCTTCTATTCAATAGTCTCAAAATCACAAAGTACTGTACTAACTAGTGCACAAAAATACACACTATCTTACTCTAAACTATTATTTAAATACACTACTTAGTAAAGTACTGTGGTGGTTTGGGACACAGCCAGTCATCAGCGCAGTCTATGCTAACGTAGAACGTTTATGATGCTAACTGCTTAGCGAGCTAAAGCGATCGTAGCATAGGCAGCATAATTCTGGTATGCTATTTCCTACAGTAGTGGTTTGGGACACAGCCACAGCCAAAGTGATATAGGGTTGTGATGCTGTATGTTGTTCGAAGTGCGTGCGATGTATTCGTTTTAATAAGTTAGTATTTAGTAAGATAGTTAGCAAGTATGTGATTTGGAAAGCAGCCCATGACTGTGTGGGTATAAATTATACTAGCATGTTTATTTAAATTTTAAACGTTACGTTATTTACGTTACGTAAATTAACCTCACTTTAGAAATGCTAGCTAATTCCCACAGGGTATATAAACCGTAAACACTTTCGATTGCTAACTTTAGCTTGTTAGCTAGATACGTAACTAGCCTGCTAGTTTAGTGTTAACTAAAAAGTTTTGTGAAAGGTAGCATGTCCATTTTTTTAGTAGTGAAGCTAACTTTAAAAATATAATTTATATATTTACAAAAAAAATCATAAATGTTGTTTGCTAACATTAGATTGTTTGTTTGCTAACATTAGATTGTTAGCTATGTTGATAGCTGGGTACTTTCTTGAAAATTAGCATGTTTGCTCAACTAAAAATTGCTCAGGAACCTAGCTAGCTCTGGTACATAAAGCAAAAATTACGAATGCTAGTCTGCCAAATAGCTAGCGTGTTAGTTACAGTAGGAACTTTCTTTTTAAAAAAAAAAATAATAATAATAATCCATAAGCTTATAAGCATATAAGCTACACATTCTTTTGATAAAAGCTAACATTAGTTTGTTAGCTAGCTAGATTGCTCACTGGCTAGTTAATGCTATCTAACAACATTTTTTTGATAGCTAGCTTACTAGTGGTATAAATTCTGATGGAGAAATAGTTATAAAATTAATGTGTGTCAGTTATTAAATAATTGCTTGGTATTATTTGGTATTGCTGCCTGGTATGCTGAGTTTTTGAAAAGCCCCGCCCACTGCTTGTCAACCAATCAAATTCATTCTCTCCCTGAGACAGCGCCACCTACAGAACTTTACTGATTGGTGAGTTTGCACATCGTGGGTTAATCGGCGCTCAGCTAAAGCCCATGGTGTTTGTGTGTGTGTGGATCATTAGCACCAAAAACAAACAGCCTACAGGGTTAACTAGCGGAAACACACACACACACACACACACACACACACACACACACACACACACACACACACACACAGACACACACTGAGTTATCTGATCTGCAGATCCCTCAGCATGCTGCTCACACAAAGAGACACCAGAGACGGGAGAGAGAGAGACGGTGAGAGAGACGTGTCCTCTCTGTCCTTGGCAGCAGACGGAGATTTCTGCGCTGGTTTACTTCCAAACCATCAACCTGGAAAACCCCTAAATCTGTTCCAAGCTCCCTACACGGCCCCTGTTAAATCACTTTCCTCACATTTGTCATGGAGTTTCTCTTATTAGCAGGAATCCGTCCAACTTCATACGAAAAACGTGGCGTTTACGAAAATCCAGTTAAGGTTTGGAAAAAACGTTCGCGTCCTACGTTTCGCTTTTCGTAAATTTCCGTATGATGCGGAACCTCGATTCAAATCGTATAATTTTCCATGAGTTGCTGCATTTATTTCTATAATCTTATATAATCACTTATTTATTTCAGAATTAAGACAAATAAGACTCACTATTCAATGAAGACAAAAGTAATGGCGCCCTATAAAAGGAGGAGGAGTGTGTTAGTGTGTCTCTATGGTAGTTGATGTGCTGCAGTGGCTGAGCTGCATTACTGGAAGATCTGGCACATGCCAAGCTTAGGAGGTGCTCTTTCACCTTTTAGCTGTCATTGTGTCGTTTTCAATATCTCTTTGCCTTTTATGGAGTTTTGTCGGCGTGGCTAAATGTGAATCAGCTGTGCCCTGATCATCCTTAGAAATGTAAGTGAAGGAGCAAAACATTTGTAAATCTGGGGGAAGTTTTTAGTTCAATTTGGCCACAAAAACTTTAACGCTGCATTCGATTGCCCTCTGAAATGGGAATTTTCGACCTCTTTGCGTCAAAGCTGAAAAGTGAGAAAAACCGTAGACGCCTCGATGTTCGTTTTCGTTGGCAACAAGCTAGCCCGCTAGCTGCGATGACCGATGTATACAGTATTTTCCTCCTCAGTACAGTGAACTGTTATAGATTTAACAAGTGAATATGGCTGTATGTTGACTGTCTTTCCCTGAACTCAGGGTTGAGGCGATTAGGAATTCCGAGTTAAGGGTTGTTTTTCTTAGTCGAAGGTAAAAAATTCCAAGTTACGGGTTTCAGTCGAATGTAGCATTACATGTAGCACACAAATTTACTAAAAGTTTGATAAACGAGGCCCAGTGAGTGTTTCCTGTAGTAGTAAGGTTTCACGTTAAAAAAAAGGATTACTAAACAAAATACAAAAGATCTATTAATTCTCACCACAGGCGAAAATAAATTTGGAAGCCCGAAGCTGACACAGAGGCGTGTGGTGCGTGTGGTGTGTGTGGTGTGTGTGTGTGTGTGTGTGTGTGTGTGTGCTGGACGGACGGTTGTCTGGTGGAGGACTATAATAAGTGGAACAGAGCGAGTGATGTGTGCTGTAATGTGAGCCGTGTTAACGCGCCTTCGTCAGTCGGGTGATAAAGCGGCCAGGCGTCAGAGTGATGGATAAACACCACCACAGCGCCTCAGTACCTCAGTGACTCAACCTGCCAGGAAACACACACCTCAACCTCCAGTCCTGGCCTTACACACACACACACACACACACACACACACTCTCTCTCTCTCTCGCTCTATCTCTCTTTCACACACACATGATTTTGAGAGAACATTTCCATTTAAATGTTTCACGCTTGGACAGGACGATCAGCAGCTCGTCTTCCCTCTGTGTTTTTATCCACTTTCACACACACACACACACACACACACACACACACACACACACACACACACACACACACACACACACACACACACAGTTACTGGCTGCTTCCCAAACTGCTTACTACAGGATGAAATAGCCGACTCTCAGAATAGTGTTCTATCTGCGGTGCTTTTTATTTAGCAAAGTGTTTTACATTCGCAGTGAATCTTTCCCAGTTACTATGATCGCCGCCTGCTGACTGTGGCTGTGTCCCAAATCGCATACTAATTACCTAGTAAACTATATTTTTATAAACACTTCATCAAAGTCTGTGTCTATGTGTGGGTGTGTGAGTGGGTGTGTGTGTTCATTTTGTGTCAACAGGCAACAAAAAGTCTAAAGTTACTGTTTATATACAACAAACATCCAAGAGCAGAAAAAAAAAAATCTGCTCCAAATCTTTTTATGCTTATCCGCAAACTTCTTCTACTTTAATTAACCCTTAAACCCACCCAGTTGATCCCTTTTTTAAGGTAACCAATCAGTGTAACTAGGACTTCTTATGTCTTTATATTTTATCAGATTCATCTACTGTTATACGGATTAATCAGATCGCTTTTCCTGTTTATGTTAATTAATCCAGTGCATAATTATGCAAATGAGATTTCTCAATTACAGTGTTTGTAATTAGACCCTCCTCCCCCATCACTCCTGCTTTAATGCTAATTAATAATACTCCATCCATGGTTGTGGTTATTGAGTAGACTTTCTAACTGTGTATGTTGACTAATGTGACTCCATAAATTATGATCATTAAAACGCCTCTCATGTTTATGCTAATGATTTTCCTTGGTGAGGAAACAGTAAGCCTCATTCTGGTTGAGGTACAGATGCACTAGCGTCTCTCTGTAGTGTTTAAACACAGTTAGCGATCTCTCAGTGTTGCATAAATCAGCTAAACAATGTGAAACATTCACATTCAGAACTCATCAGCTCCTAAAGGGAATTAACAGCTATTAAAACTGCACACATTTATGGCTCAGGTTTCAGAACGAAAAGCACAGCGAGAACTGGTGAAGTGCTGTAGGGCTCGAGCTCTGAAGAGCTGTTAGCATGCAGTTAACAACCGTAAACTTCAGCTCCATCTCACCTTATAAATATTTACTCCACAAAACCACAACATTTAAACAAAGAGCACGGAGCGACACTTCATACGGCACTGAGCTCATAAATGCAGAGCTAACACAGCTCAGGCTCTCCATCTGATCTTCAGGCCCTCCATCTGATCTTCAGGCCCTCCATCTGATCTTCAGGCCCTCCATTTGATCTGAGTCAGATTATTAGCAGCATTTTATTATGTTTATGATATTATTACAATATTATAATACACATAACTCCATGTTCATCTCTAGCAGTTCTCATGAGTGGGGGAAGTGGGAGCTCAGTGGTGAAGATGGTGGCCTTCTGATTGGAGGGTTGAGAGTTCAAATCCCAGCACCACCAAGCTGCCACTGCTGGGCCCTTGAGCAAGGCCCTTAACCCTCAACTGCTCAGTTGTATAGAAATGAGATAATTGTACATTGCCCTGGATAAGGGCGTCTGCCAAATGCTGTAAATGTAAATAAGTGTTTTTGTGCAGACCGCAGACTAGTGGGCGTGTCAGAGTGGGACAAATGGCCATGTCATATATTCAAATGTTTGAGTAGGCACCCAGAGCCACTAACCACTGAGTGTAAAATCACTGACATTAAAAACGCTGTCGCTAATACCACTGACACCACCACTAACAGTAACTTTGCTGACAGCAACATCAGTGACAATAACATAACTGACAGTAACATCACTGACATCAGTGACAGTAACACCACTGACAGTAACATCAGTGACAGTAACACCACTGACAGTAATATCAGTGACAGTAACACCAGTGACAGCAACATCAGTGACAGTAACACCACTGACAGTAACATCAGTGACAGTAACACCACTGACAGTAATATCAGTGACAGTAATATCAGTGACAGTAACACCAGTGACAGCAACATCAGTGACAGTAACACCACTGACAGTAACACCACTGACAGTAACATCAGTGACAGTAAAACAACTGACAGTAATATCAGTGATAGTAACATCAGTGATAGTAACACCACTGACAGTAACATCAGTGACAGCAACATCAGTGACAGTAAAACAACTGACAGTAATATCAGTGATAGTAATATCAGTGACAGTAACATCAGTGACAGTAACATCAGTGA
The DNA here is from genome assembly GCA_037576815.1 of Pangasius larnaudii. NCBI lineage: Eukaryota > Metazoa > Chordata > Actinopteri > Siluriformes > Pangasiidae > Pangasius > Pangasius larnaudii. Next base: position 23,698,942 of record CM074929.1, read on the forward strand.
CAACAACATCAGTGACAGCAACATCAGTGACAGTAACACCACTGACAGCAACATCAGTGACAGTAAAACAACTGACAGTAATATCAGTGATAGTAACATCAGTGACAGTAACACCACTGACAGTAACTTTGCTGACAGTAACACCACTGACAGTAACATCAGTGACGGTAACATCAGTGACAGTAACACCACTGACAGTAACTTTGCTGACAGTAACTTTGCTGACAGTAACACCACTGACAGCAACATCAGTGACAGTAAAACAACTGACAGTAATATCAGTGACAGTAACACCAGTGACAGCAACACCAGTGACAGCAACACCAGTGACAGTAAAACAACTGACAGTAACTTTGCTGACAGTAACACCACTGACAGTAACACCAGTGATAGTAACACCACTGACGGTAACATCAGTGACAGTAACACCACTGGCAGTAACATCAGTGACAGTAACACCACTGACAGTAATATCAGTGACAGTAACACCACTGACAGTAATATCAGTGACAGTAACACCACTGACAGTAACTTTGCTGACAGTAACTTTGCTGACAGTAACACCACTGACAGCAACAT
>CM074929.1:23721809-23727875 GCA_037576815.1 Pangasius larnaudii
GTGTGTGTGTTGTTACAGCTGCCGGAGACATGCTGAGCTCTGCAGGACCTGATCTCCTTCATCTTCACTGCCATTAACACTGAGATTAAACACTGCAAGTGGGTCGTCTGAGTCAGGACAGTGATTACAGCACGGTCACAGACGGACACGTCATTAAACGCTATTTTGTTTACACCATGATTACTTCACCAGGTTTAAAAGTTTTACCGAATCACAAATAAATCCTCGGCTGACATTCCATGACTGTTGCTATGGTTACGGAGGGTGATTCTCACGCTCTGTTGTACTAACTCACCTTTGTCCCTAAACAAATTTAAACTCCAAACCTCCACATCATTACTTTTTCTAATCGTTTATTGAGCTGCATGCTAGCAAATCGTAATTATGAGCTCAGCCTAAGCCTTTTTTTATGCTGGTTGTCATGGTTACAGTGTGGGCGGAGCATTGATTTAGAGCCACGATTCTGATAAGTTTTGATGAATTAATGTCCTCCTGCAGTTAAGAGAATAATAATGCTGGTAATATTGTATTGTGTTGTTATTCATTTCTATTAATAATACTGTTAATATTTTATTATGATGTTACTATTTCTGTTAATAAAGCAGTTATTAAAGCTGTTAATGGTACTATTGTTGATGCTGTTATAAATATCATTATAATGTTATTTCCACTGTTTATAAATGTTATTAACAGTGTTATTAACTGTATTATAGTATTATTAATGCAGCTATTTGTGCAAATTGTAATTATTATTAATAATTATTAATTAATTGATTATTAATGGTGTTATTAACATACATATGATGTACTATTGATGCTGTTTGTGCTGATGTTAGTACTGCTATTAATGCATACTGTACAAAGTTTTTAACACACACACACACACACACACACACACACACACACACACTCTCTCTCTCTCTCTCTCTCTCACTGCATGTGAGGTGATTCATCCACTTTGTTTTTCTCTTGAGAGGCATTTTTCCACAGGGGACCAACGTGCACCCCTAACCACACACACACACACACACACACACACACTTACAGTAAAACCATGATGGAATTTGGAAAAAGTGACTGAACACGTAAAGTCTTGTTGGACAGAGTTGAGTTTACTTTCAGTTCAGTGCCACGTCGCTGTGCAGCTCTGAACTACAGGGGTACAACACACACACACACACACACACACACACACACACACACACAGGCGTGTGTGAGCACGCAGGTGCAGGTAGCGTCGCTTACATTTTTTTATACATATTCCATCCTATTTATTATATTTATTCTGTATCAACTGTTACAACATCAGCAAACCAAATCTGTCTGTCTGTCTGTCTCTCAGCTGCACCCTCTCATTAGTCGGTCATTAGCGTTTGGGCAAAACCGAAACAATGTGCTGTACTGTATTCACAGTGGATCAGGCCTTACAGAGGAGAGGATTAGTCATTACAGATCAAAGCATTCACTTCAAACACTTCGCCGATGACGTCACTGCTGAACAGCAGGAGTGGAAGCGCTGCATTTTTCTCATGGCTGCGTATCAAGTGAAGCCAAACGTCTCTGACGCCCTCCAGTGGCTGTGTTTCACCTCTTAACCCCGCCCACCTCCGTACAGACAAACCGACCATCAGGCAAATCTACAAAACTTTACACATCCAATTCACGTTTTAGAGAAGTGACTGGATGGAATTTAAGAGAGAGAAAAGACTATAATGCATTTATAATTTATATCTATAACTAGTCACTGTAACTGTAAATGAGAACAGGAGTTAACTTGTTTCGCAAACGTTCCACAACGTTAAATAAATAAAAAAAAAACATTGTACTGCTTGGTGAATTGCTGTGGTATAAGAGGAATAAAACACTCGGGGATGTGCTGTTATAGGAAAATAATCAGTTAACTCTGCTTCATTCCACTGAACGTCCAAGAGCGCTTTAAATGTGCTGATTTCATGGCAGTAATGAGGCGCTCTCAAAGGATTAAAAAAAAAAAACATTCAGCTCCACCTCTTTAACCTTTAGAGACCTAATTTTGCCAAAATCTGATAAATCTTTCCTAATGTATTTAATTGTTTGGGTGTGGACTGATGCTAGTAGTGTGTTTCAGCCACTTTCATTTAGCCAGCATTCCTCAGAGAAGAAGAAAGCTGAGCGCTGCTGAGAGTCACACACACACACACACACACACACCTCACCATTCACACCCACACACAGCTCAGATGATGAAAAGAGGTTTCCATGGAAGCGCTTAAGAGGTTACTCAAGGTAAATGAATGAATGAGTAATGACACTGCCTACATCTACATAGAGAAAAGAAAGGACAGAAAGAAAGAAAGAAAGAAAGAAAGAAAGAAAGAAAGAAAGAGAGAAAGAAAGAAAGAGAGGCTGACACATGCGAACGTCACATCACTAGCTCACATATGAGGCGTGTTATCCGTTTTATTCATCCATCACTCTCTCCCTCCTTCCTCGTGAGTGTTTCTGAATTTCCGAGCTCACATGCGGCTCTGTTTGAGTGATTGCAGTAAACTCTGACATGGTGGAACACTAACAGCACACGTATATATCGAATAAATACCGCAGTGATGATCACATCATTGTTTGGGGAAATGTTCCGGGACGCAGAGCTCAGCTGTGGATCATCTGTACAACAGAATCCACCACTTTATCAAAACAGTTCACATGATGAGTGTTTCAGTGCACTTCATTTATCTCTGTGACAAACCCGTGCTGTGGCAGAAGAACCATTAGGCAGTGTGGAATACCATCCGGCTTACTGCCCCTCATTGTCCCTCTCCTTCTCTTACAGCCCCCCTACAGGCCTGTACACTTCAAACTGCCCCATCACACACACCATAGCGCACCTAGTTACCCATCTGTTAGATCAGTGGTGTTACTGAATGCAGATTTAACAACATACTTCTAATAAACCTCACTGCCCTTTTAGATTCCTTTATGACCCTTTACTGTCCTCTGGGGACATCTACTGATCCTCTGTGACCTTTACAACCAATAACACCTCCTCAAACCCCCAATAAAGCCCCACACTGTCCATGATGCCCCTTACTGCCCAGTAAAGCCCCCTACTGTCCAATAAAGCCCTACACTGTCCATGATGCCCCTTACTGCCCAGTAAAGCCCCCTACTGTCCAATAAAGCCCTACACTGTCCATGATGCCCCTACTGTCCAATAAAGCCCCTAAGTGTCCATGATGCCCCTACTGTCCAATAAAGCCCCTTACTGTCCAGTAAACCCCCCCTAATGTCCAATAAAGCCCCACACTGTCCATGATGCCCCCTACTGTGCAATAAAGCCCCTTACTGCCCAGTAAAGCCCCCCTACTGTCCAATAAAGCCCCTAAGTGTCCATGATGCCCCTACTGTCCAATAAAGCCCCACACTGTCCATGATGCCCCCTACTGTCCAATAAAGCCCCTAAGTGTCCATGATGCCCCCTACTGTCCAATAAAGCCCCCAACTGTCCAATAAAGCCCCTAAGTGTCCATGATGCCCCTACTGTCCAATAAAGCCCCCAACTGTACAATAAAGCCCCTAAGTGTCCATGATGCCCCCTACTGTCCAATAAAGCCCCCAACTGTACAATAAAGCCCCTAAGTGTCCATGATGCCCCTACTGTCCATGATGCCCCCTACTGTCCATTAAAGCCCCTTGCCTTCCCTAAGCACCCCTTGTTGTCCATGATGTCCCTTACAGCCCCTTACTCTCCATTAAAGCCCTGTTTTGCCCTGGGTTTGGACAAACAGAGGCTCCTCATGCAACTCAACAACGGAAGAATAATAATCTAACAGCTAATTAACCTCTATTACTTTAATACCAAACCCTTACAAACCCTTGGGGCTATTTACGACCTCTTACTGCCCTTTATTGCCTCCTTAAAGCCACTAGAGGGATTCGAGAGGATCAGACCTTCCCTTTCTGCCCCTTAATGGATCCGATCAACTGGTAGTTTATTTACATTTGAATTCGAATAAACAGGTTTATTAGCAGGTTTCTGCATCCTCTCAGTTACATCCAACCACACTGAGTTTTATATATATATATATATATGAATCTAGAACATTCTCTCAGGTTAACCTGATGACTGATGTTTGGCTGATGATGAGGAACTGATTCAGAAAGTTTACTTTACTCAGATATATTCTGGTATTTAACATAAGATGAAGAGCTTGATGCTCCGCCCACTGATGTCCTAAATGACACCCCATTGGCTGAAACTGTCCACACGGTTACCCACAATGCTCACGCAAAAATCTGTGCTAGAATTAAAAAATATATTTTTCGATTCATGTCCAACATTAAAAGACACGTGACGCTAGTCACTAAAGCTAGCTAACTAGCATTGCAACAAGTGGCTGTGATGAAATACGTTAGCTAATATAGCTAGCTAGCGAATATCACCATAAAAAAACGAAATATTGTTAAATGTTGTTGCCAGCTGGTGTGAAAGCAGAGTTCAAGGCACAGTGAGATGTGTTCAGGGTGTTTATTGTTTCATCCGCCTGAACCGTGACAGCGTGTGTGTGTGTGTTAACAGGCGGAGATGAAGTGTGTAGTGCTCAGTGGGCGGGGCTATAGCGGGATGTTGGCGTGTTTCTTCCACGGGTTGCTCTGTTTCTTGCTCGCCAAGACCTCCAGATCTCTGCAGATCCTCATGCGCGTGGTGGACGGCTGGATGATGTCATCAACGAACCCTGCACACGGGTAGAGTCTTAACGTCAGTGTGTGTGTGTGTGTGTGTGTTTATTGTGCTTTAATTCACTATTGCACAATAAAAACAAAAGCGATATATAGTGATCAGATAGCAAAGTCACATTCAGTGCGCACGTACCCTAATAAAGTTACGGGCCTCGTCCCAATCCGCACTCTACCTCACTAACTAGTGCACCACAGACACACTATTCTAAAATACCGCTTGGTGCGGTAGTGTGCGCTTTGAGATGAGGCCGTGTTACGGCGTTATTTAGCAACGCAGCATTCTATATTAGCATAGTTATTAGCATAGCAGGATGGTGGTTTGGGACACAGCCCGGGCAGTCGGTGGCAGGTTGTCATGGTAACCAGGAAGACTCCCTAAACTGGATGCACTGTTTTGTGCAGATTGGGATGCAGCCTCGGTCAACTTTATTTATTTATTTTTATTTTTTTTTAACACAACCTCAGACACAGGCTGCGTCCCAAACCACACACACACACACACACACACACACACACACACACACACACACACACACACACACACAGTCTGTAGTCCATACTACTTAGCACACATTTGAGCCACAATCAAAATGAACCTGTGGCTTCGTCCCAAACCACACACACTACTGTACATAGAACATCAGCAGAACCTCCCATAGTGACCACAGCGTGACACACTAACATGCAGTTAAGGTGTGTGTGTGTGTGTGTGTGTGTGTGTGTGTGTGTGTGTGTGTATATACGTACCTCGGACAGCAGCAGGGAAAGGGTTAGCAAACTTCTCCACGTACTCGGCCTCCGCTTCGCCCTGGTTCTCCTTTCCCCGGAAAATAATCTGCACAGCACCCTGGGAAAACAAACAAACAAACAAACAAACAAACAAATAAACAAACAAAAAAATGTATTTCCCCCCAAACGCAACATTTCAATCAAAAACAAAATCCTGCAATATTAAATTGATTTATTTAATTATTTATCCTTACATTATTCAGTTTTCTAAGTGTGTAAGACAAAAAAAAATATAACACATTAGTATAATTATTTAAATATAATTAAATATAATGTTTTGTTGTTCAGAAAAAGTACATAATATTAAGTTTGTTATTTGATGTTTATAGCATTTATATTCCTTTAATTTATTGATTACTGAAACTAAAATAATTAAAATAAAATTCAAATACTTTTAATAAAAATTAAATACATTTATATTAAAACTGGTATTTTCAAAAAATAAATATTATTGCATAAATGTATACTTTTATTTATATAAACTTAGAATTGTGTGTGTGTGTGTGTGTGTGTGTGTGTGTGTGTGTGTGTGTGTGTGTGTGTGTGTGTGTGTGTGTGTGT
>CM074929.1:23762069-23773255 GCA_037576815.1 Pangasius larnaudii
GTTTCTAGTGATCTTGTTTGCTAGCGTGGACGTTGCCTGAGTTTCTAGTGATCTTGTTTGCTAGCGTGGATGTTGCCTGGGTTTCTAGTGATCTTGTTTGCTAGCGTGGATGTTGCCTGGGTTTCTAGTGATCTTGTTTGCTAGTGTTTGGTTCATCCAAGCTTTATGTTTTGAATACTTGTGTATCAACTGAAAATTACATGTCCAAGGGAGAGTTATAACATTAGAGTAGTTGAAATATTTTCATTAAATAAATCAGTACTGATGGGGTTCTTGGATATTGCATAAGTATTCACACCCCTTCCACTGAAATGGATTTTATGTCAAGAATCTACACAAATTAGCCCATAATATTGAAGTAGGGAGAAAGTAATATAGTTTGCAATATTATAAAAAAATTAAAAATGTAAAAATATTAGTATGTATACTAAGTATTCATTCCTGTTGCTTTGAGACTCCTAACTTAATTGTTTTGGAGACAGGATAAAAACAAATAAGTGTTTAGCTTTGCTAAAGAATTTCATCAGTATCTGAGTTTCCAGCCCTGAATTTATGGCCCTCTATTCAATTACGGTCCACAAGACGACTTTAATTTAGATCACAGATTCTAAATTCATTTGGAGAGCCAGATTAAACCAGTATTGATTTTCGGAGGGCCGTATGTTTTATACCCCTCGTCTGAAGCAACCTCATTTGTCAGTTTCCTAGCCTTCCTAGCTTTCCGTTACAGTGTGGATATTTCCTGTTTTTTTTTTCCTTCCGTTTAGCCTCTTCAGGTCTGTACGAATGCTAGCGTCCTTCCTTCTCTGCTTTCCTAGGTGCGCTTGCTTGTTTTACTATGTATTTTTCTATTTCTTTTGATTGATTTATATTTTTCCACTAATTCTTTCCCATCTGGTGTTTTTATTTATTTATTTATTTATTTATTATTATTTTGTTGTTGCTGTCATTTGTTTGCTTAATTGTTGTTGTTGTGTTAATTGTTGGTGTGTCATTCGCTGCCTTTCTTGGACAGGTCACTCTTGTAAGAGAGATTTTATCTCAATAAGTTTTTATCCTGGTTAAATAAAGGTTACTTACTTACTTACTTGTCTGTTCAGATGGTGATGATGATGATGATGATGATGGATTTTCAGCACTAACTCTGTCAGACTCTGACGCGTTTAAAGATCAAACCGACATTGATCCCAAATGTTCAGTAACATTTTAAAAATGTTAAATCATGTTTATAAAATCTCCCCGACATCATCGTGGTGTGAGTGAACATTGATTTTTCTTTTGAGAAAAGCTCCATAAACCCTTCCATCATGACACCCTGAGCGTGAGTTTTATAATCGATACTTGATTAATGTTTAGCTTGGGGTTTTATTTCTCCTTCTGCGGTCATGCTTCACTTCCACCTGGAGCGATTGTCACTGCGTGTGAATCAAACACTTTCATTTTTCCTCCCATTTAAAAGGAGAGATTCACTCACGGATAGTTTATTTCTTCAGTAAATTTATATTGTCTTCTCACTGACTCTGGAGACCTGTTTTTTTTTAATCACTTCCCTGACTGCAGTACAACTTATGTCCTTTTCATCCAGGGGTTTACAAGCACACATTATTTAGAGCTCCTTCAAATAAATAACGACTCATTCAAATAAAGTGCATTGAAAGAAAGACTTCAATTAGAAGATAGAAGATTAGATAGAAAATTGACTTCATTTTATCAAGAACTCTCCCATCATGCTCTACAGAAGTGCTGTTATCACTGCATAATTCTTCATGTGCCTGAAGTGCACTATAAATGTAAGTGGACTCCCTTATTCTAGCTTCCTTGCTCACTATATAACAGATATGTGGCCACACCCCTTCGCATTTATAACCAATGAAAGTCCAGATAGCTTCAGATATTTTAGACCCAAACCTCAGAACATGTCGCTCCATCGCAAGTTTCTATTTAATCCAGATGCTGTCAAATTACGTGACCATAAAGACCACAATCTTTTAGCTACTTTCTGCGTACCACATCGCTATCCTCTAATATCACAAAAGTTTGGTCCAAAGGTGTTGAGATCATTTTGTGACATCATATACGTAGCTCCACCCCTTAATCAGTTTTTATAAACTACAAGGAAACTGACTTGCAATCCTTGCCGTAGGATTTTTCTGTTTATAGTTACGTTTAACGTTGTGGAAAATCAGCGAAACGAGTTAGTTCCTGTTCTCACTTACGTTATAGCAGCTGTAAACAGTCGTTCCCTCACCGGCCTCTCTTTTCTTCTCTCTCTTGAAGTAATCGTGTTACTTCAAGAGAGAAACCGCAAAGAAGAAGCGTAAACTCGTAAAAAAAAAAAAGCGTAAAGATGTCGGAAAACTTAAAGTTACAGCTTCACCTCTGAAACTGGAGACTCCTTCCAGTGACACATTTCTCTTCACAGAAAACTTATCAACACCACGACAACTATTACACGTGTTTTTTTTTAAATTCGTTTATTATCAGTGGAATGTCCGCTGTCCCTCATTCGAGTCCCTGTGAATGAGCTGTTACTATAGAAACGGTAACGTACTAGAACGAGCGCATTAATATAAACCTGCGAATTCCTTCTGACCGATCAGCAGTGTGGTATAAGTGTGTCCCTTCTCCTTCAAGTGTAGGTAGATCTGAATACCAACCAGACAAATGAACACAAGTGCATTCACTCGGTCTCAGTGCTGTTAAACACTTTCCTGACCTTCACAGACAAAGGAATTAATTAGACCATGAAACACAATAAAGCGAGAACCGAATGAAGAAGTGATGCAACGTGATACAACCAGCACCCTTTAATCTCGCAGTGCTTACCAAGAGAAACAACTTCAGCAGTGACCTTTGATCTCTTAAATATTCGATAAATATTTAATTTGATCAGATAAATATTAGTTTGAAAGGTTGATGTTTTTTTTTTTTTTTTTTGCCTTGATTTATGTTGCTTTGTAAAAATTTCCAGATAAGCCTGAAGCACTTTCTACACAGCGCTTGAGAAGAAGAAAAGATGAAAAGCACTGTCAATCGTAACTCGCCTCGGCTCGGCCCCTCGAACTTTTAGAGCGTTAATCTCACCTTGACAACTCACACTTCAGCGTGTTAAAAAGATCACGGTCCATGAAGGAGCCACACCATCGTGATGTTCGAATCTATTACAGTTACACACCTCACTGTATGCTGATGATTCAATATACATCAACATCCATCTTTTTCTTGAACGCCGAAGTCTTGCTTGGCTCATATATCGGAAACCTGTTTTACATTTCCTGGCGTTTATAGTCAAATTAACGTATGTTCCTAACTGATAATGTGACATTAAACTTGGGAAAATGGCAAAAAAAAAATGCTTTACGGTGTCGAAATGATCGTCTTTTGACAGTGCACCAGCCGTCAAAGTTTAATGACTGGGTAGATGACATGAAGCTCTGGCCTGAGGGTAGCTACGCTGATATTATTGACTACTTCGTTTTCTCTGAAGCCGTTAATGGAGAAGAACGGCGAAATTGCAAAAGCACAGAAGCGTATAATCACCTGCGCAGTAATAATATAGGCCGGGTTTTGTACAGGAAACACAGCGACTTTAGGCTAAACACGCAGCCTGGGTAACGTTGAGAGAAAGCGGAGTGATAGAGACGCTCGGTTGCTCAAAACAAATATTTTCCAGGAATTTCTTCGCTTCATCGTCGTTGTTGTGGCAGCCAGCGACAGCACAGCTTGACCCTGAGCTCATTTTTATTCTTACCAACATTCAAACAGTTTCTGTTTAATGAATTCAGTTTTAATAAGGGTTCCTATAGAGACCGTAACAGGACGACACAGAGTACAGCGGAAGTTAGAAACCATCACGGCGGCGCTCGTTAAGATTCGCTAACCAAGCTAGCTGCATTGGTTAATAACCTCCATCAGTCTGAAGTATTACATTAAATTAAATAAGGTAGTGTTTGATTAGCCGCAGACTGAGGGATCAATCTGAGTAAAAAAAAAAAACAACCTTCACGCAGTGGGAATGGAGTAAACCGATCGACGAAACTTTTGTTTCATCTGCAGTTCTTGTTAGAGACAATTACCTTTTTAATATTGCTAAGATTAATGGATAAATAAAGGCATTATACAGCGTACATAGGGGAAATTAACATTATAGCAAAATGTAACTTTATTTAAAAAAACTTCCTCTACGTGATTGCCATTTCTTTGTAAACACACACACAGAGTCGTCTCTCTCTCTTTCTCTCTCTCTCTCTCTCTCTCTCTCTCTCTCTCTCGTGATGAACTCTGGTGTTCTGCATCTCCATCGCAACCTTGGGACAGCTTCCCGATCCAAGCCATGAGAACGATTTCAGTACCTTCTTCTTTTGTCAAAGGCGTTCTTAAAGGCTATCTGAAAATAAATAAATAAATAAATATATATATATATAATATATATATAAACTAAGTATGAAATATTTTGTAAGAAGTGTTTGCTAAAAAGTGTTAATTTCTGGACACTCTGTTTATATCTGTGTCATAGTGATGGATAATGTGTGCACTTTATGTTATTTTAATAATAAAAATAATAATAATAATAATAATAATCATTAATAATTAACATTTAATAATCGTACACAAGGTGAAAACAGGTAAACGTGCTAATTATGTAAGTAATAAACACTGTGTGTTTAGCGTTATAGTAAAATACTGAGCGTGAAGTCGAGTATTTACGTCGCCGGGTGTTTTATTCCTCTTATACCACAGCAATTTGCCGAGGATAACAAAGAAGTTATTACAGAACACGTCAAACTTTTCATCCGTTTATAGTCACATTTAATAGAAACGAGTTAGTTCCTGTTGTCGCTTACGTTATAGCAGCTATAAAGTCTTTTTTTCTCTCTTGATGTTAATAATAATAATAAAAAAAAAAAAAACGCAGCTTGTTACGCATGTTACCGAGAAACCGCAAAGAAGAAGCGTAAACTCCTCCGTCCTGAAGATGTCGGAAAACTTTACCAAAGCTCTGACACTGGAGACTCCTTCCATTAATGTTAAAAAAAAAAAAAAAAGTCTCCTTCCTCGAGGAAAACTTCACCACATCAACGATTTTTTTAATACAAGTCACCGTGAATGAGCTGTTGCTATAGAAACGATAACGCATTAGAACGTATTTTGAACAACCGGTTTCTGAATTTCGTGCAAATATGAAACTCTGAAACGCGGAGCAAGTTTCTTCTCGCTGTCCGTTTAATAATCACACTCAGATGATTCCCTCTGAATCCGTTCAGACTGTAAAACTCGGAAAACCGAGACGGATCCTCAAGCGTCCTCTTGTTAAAGATGGCATCAGTGGAACTCTTACTTATTTATTACTTCATTACATAATTAAAGAAAAAATCAATCAAACGTCGCACGACTCATTTTTCACACCAGCAGGCAACATTACAGTTCACACAGTTTGCATATTTTTATTACTCTGTACATATTTACATATTTTATGCCTATTTACATTTTATATATATGTTTATATACATAGTATATTATATATATTTTTTTTTTGCATAAATAATACACATTTACATTTGACATATCATAATTTAAATTTTTTTAACAGAACAAAACTGAGGGGAAAGAAAAAAATGAACAGAAAAAAAAATCACGGAGGAATAAAAAAGGAATAATTAGGAAATTATTTTCAAAAAAAAAAATGGATATAATTCTTACAATATATATATAAATATTAAAAAAAAAAATTAAACCTGCATTAAATGTAAATTATAATGATAGAATTTTGTAAATTATAATGTTTGTGCCGAGAGAAGATCAGAAAAAGGGTAGAAAAAAAATGATAGATAGATAGATAGATAGATAGATAGATAGATAGATAGATAGATAGATAAAAATTATACACTGCATCTAAATAATTTAAACTGAATTTAAATGAAATATGTCTAAAAAAGTGGCATTAATGTTAACGGTCTGTGATTTTTTATAAATGACACAAAGAAAAAATTCGCAGTTTTAGAATTTAAAATCATCCGACCAATCGCTTTTCAGTTTCATAACGTCACATGACTCTCTTTTATCCAATCCAGATAGAAGCTGCAGTGTTTTTTTTTCCATTATTAATTCAAACAACATCGTAGATTTGCGGATGGTTAATTTTCACGAGAAAAAAAAAAAAAAACAGTCCAAAAGTGACATAAATTACACGATGAAATAAGTTTTTTAAGTCTTTTTAAATCGACTGTTTTTTTTTTTTTAAAGAAAATGTAATTTTATCCATTTTTTTCAAATCAAATATTTATTTATTTATTCAAAAAAGAGCATAGAGTGCATGCAGTTTGTTCTCATGAAGAAATGTAAAAAAAAAATTAAATAAAGTGCATCGTTCTCGCGTTTCCTTTTTTAAGGTGCGAAGCGACGCTGCGGTTTCTACAGTTACTCTGTCCCCATGATTTTTATTTTATTTAAGGCAACATTACATTTTCGCCATCTATATGTACAATATAAGAGTGTGTGTGTGTGTGTGTGTGTGTGTGTGTGCGTGTGTGTGTGTGTGTGTTAGGGATGGGATGATGTATTGGTGTGACAGTACACTGTGTGGTATTACAGTACCTATGTTATTAATAGCATTATTAAAATAAAACTAATTATAAAATTATATCACACGAAGAGAAAGAAACAAAACAGCGAATAGGAAAAGCAAACAAAAGAGAAATAAAATCTAAAACTGAAAGAAAAAAAGGAGAAGAAAGAAGAGAAATGTTAGAATTTTGTTAGACGTTTTACTCACAAAGCGCCAACGAGGGTTACTGTAGTTTCAGTAGATTTCTGTTCAGCATTTAAAAAAAATAAATAAATAAATAAAAACAGTTGATATAAAAATAACATTTAATAATCGTACACAAGGTGAAAACAGGTAAACGTACTAATTATGTAAGTAATAAACACTGTGTGTTTAGCGTTATAGTAAAATACTGAGCGTGAAGTCGAGTATTTACGTCGCCGGGTGTTTTATTCCTCTTATACCACAGCAATTTGCCGAGGATAACAAAGAAGTTATTACAGAACACGTCAAACTTTTCATCCGTTTATAGTCACATTTAATAGAAACGAGTTAGTTCCTGTTGTCGCTTACGTTATAGCAGCTATAAAGTCTTTTTTTCTCTCTTGAAGTTAATAATAATAAAAAAAAAACGCAGTTTGTTATACACGTTACCGAGAAACCGCAAAGAAGAAGCGTAAACTCCTCCGTCCTGAAGATGTCGGAAAACTTAAAGTTACAGCTTTACCAAAGCTCTGACACTGGAGACTCCTTCCATAAATGTTACATAATAACGTCTCCTTATTTGAGGAAAACGTCACCATATCGACGATTTTTTAAAAATACGAGTTATGAGCGTATTAATATAAACCTGTGATGTGAAGCTGCTGTTATAGAAAACTAATCAACACCTTCTGTCCAATCAGGATCCAGGATTCAACAGTGATACTGTTTTTTTTTTTTTGTTTGTTTTTTAAAGTTGATACCGAATTGGAAAAATATAACAATGAATTAAACTGAATTGACAAAATGGCTGCAAGTTTCTCAACTAAGACAAAAACCTGAGATCAGCTGACATCTCCTTCTCCAGGATGGATATATATACCACACACACACACACACACACACACACACATTCACAACAAGGGGCAATTTAGCATACCCAATCCATCTACTGGGAGGAAACCAGAGAACCCAGAGGAAACCCAAACGGAGAACATGCAAAACTCCACATAGAGTGTAACCTGAGCTCAGGATGGAACCCTGGAGCCGTGAGGCGGCAAAGAACCGCCTTTTCTCACATTTCCCTAATCGCGTTATTTCATGGTGTCGATATATCATCCCCGGCATGTTACAGGATTACGCCATGAGCGTGTTTGGCGTCAGCAGCTGATGCTGGACTCCGTGAAGCTTGGCGAGCTGTGGCTGAAGAGGCGCAGCGTGGCGTTCCTGTACTTCTTAGACATGGCGTTGTACAGGATGGGGTTAATGGCGGCGCTGAGGTAGAAGAGGACGAAGGAGACGAGGCTGCAGTACTGAGCGATCAGAGACCATAACGGGGACGCGAACGCCTCGGGCGACGCCGAGAACAGGTAACGGCCCACGTGGAACGGGAGCCAGCAAAGAACGAAGGCAAACACCATCACGGCTAAGTGGAGGAGAAGGAGAAACAGCTCAAACACAAACACTCATACTTACAATCAGTTAGCATTACATTTATTTTTTATTCTTCTCCAGCATTTTATCTTTTTTTTTTTTTTTTTTAGCAGTTGTTCATTTACCGTCACTCGATGGTTTGTCATGTTACGAAAAGTTTCGGCTGCTGAACAACTGCTTGCTGAACGATTGCACAAACGATTCGAAGACGTCGACACAAAACGAAGGGCAGAGGGGTGCCAATACTTGTACCACAGTCTGTAATTATACAGAAATTATTATACAAAATTACTTGTGTGCTAGCTAATAATCTGACCCCACATACGCACTCGTACCCTACGTTAACACTAGAAGATGACAAGTCCCTTGTAGTTTGTGTATCGACTGCTACTGTTGTTGCTTTTGGGGGCGTGGCCTGTTCGTCGATGCACCAGTTTTGTTTAAAACGTATTAAAGTTACGTGCTCTGTTTTGTACTAACCGCACTAGCTACGTACGCTCAGCAGAGGCACCGACGATCTCCGCTACTTCCTTCCAAGCTTTATTTTTTTAGTCCTAACGTCACTGTACACATTTATCGAGACTCGTATACGACAGAAGATTAAACCATAACGAGGTTATACGTTTTTCTTACGTTTTTGCGTCAAAACTGATGTCGTGAGCGGGGAACTGAAGAAACGTCGGACCACACCACGTCAGCCGTTAGATCGGTTCGAGGACTCGTTTGGATTTGTCGCTTCTTTACGCTGTAGCTAATCTGCATAGAGTACGTACGTAGAAAACGGACGAAGTATGAGAAGTAGGTTTATATTACGCACATTCTGACATTACAAACGTCTCACACACACTTTTAAACGTACTAAATGCATCGTACTTACGCTTGCGTAAGTATGTAACAGTACGCTCTGATATCACACACACTCACCAAGCATCTTGATGGTCTGCCTGTTGCTGCTGTCCCTGCTCTTCATCCTGTCCCTCCTCCTCCTCTTCCTCCTCCAGAGTTTGCGGCCGATCAGTCCGTACAGCACGGTCAGGCAGAAGACGGGCAGCAGGAAGAACCCGCTCGAGACCCACACCATGGCGCTCAGCAGGCCCGTCCGCGTGCCGTACTCCGTGGCCTTGCACTCGCTGGTCTCGCGCCAATCGGTGCCGTTCTCGTGCTCGACGCCCACCAGCACGAACACGGGCCCGGCGCTGCACAGGGCCACGGTCCATAGCGCGAGGATGAGCCCGCGTACGCGTCGCTTGGTCACCGCTACTTTGGCCCTGAGCGGGAAGCAGATGGCGAAGTATCGCTCCGCACTCAGCGCCGTCATGTTCAAGATGGTGGAGTAGGTGCAGCACTCGCTCACGAACTGGAAAAGTTTGCACAACGCGTTCCCTAAAGTCCACGGCCGGTACCGCCACATCCGGTACAGGTCCAACGGCAGGCACAGGAAGATCAGCAGGTCCGAGAACGCCATGCTGGACAGGTACAGGTTGGTCGTGGTGCGCATCTCTTTGTACTTGAACACCACCATGATGGTGGTCAAATTTCCTGCCACTCCAGCGAGGAAGAAGAGCACGCAGGTGACCGTTACACCGATGAGGACCGGGACGGGGAAAATGGCGACCGGTGGCGACGAAGAAGTATAAACGTTAGCATAAGCATCCCAACTGCAGTTTGACGAACAGTTCGACAGGTTCGTCCATGATGAGAAGTCCATGATGAGAAGTCACTGAAGAGCTTTTTTAAATTTGTTATTATTTGTTAGCTTTTCCCTCAACATGTCGCCCCAAAGCTAACAGACACTGACAACACATTTATAACCCAACTCATAAAGTATAAAGTCGTTTTTTTTTTATCCTGTGACAGGTTTACAGAGACCAATAAAAGCAAAGACAATTATCTTACAGGAGTGGACATTTCCAAAAACTTCCAGAAATGTTGAGAAAATCAGTGTTTATTTCCGTGTAACAGTGAAATCCTACATTACATTACAGTGAAGTGAGAATCCTGTCAGAACACCATAGCAACATTTCTCCAAAACAAGCCAAAACAAACCAAAAAAAGACGTCCAGAATGGACCAAACTGACTCACATGCCTCCAGTCAAGCAGAAGAATGTTGATGAAAGCTGCTGGAATGGTCCAGTTCTTCCATTTTCCTTCATTTCTTTATATTTATGTGTTTATGTTTATAATCTCAGTGTATCGGTGAAGCAGCCGCTCTGAGATTCCTGTCAGGCTGAAGCGCGGGAAAGTGAATGGCGAGAACAGCGCGAGGCAGGAAAGGTGATGCAGCGCGCGGGCGCGACCCCGACACACCAGCGCGCGCGTTCCCGAGAGCAGCATCCAGCCTGCAGCGCTTCATTACTGTAATGTGACATGAGATCATACTGAGCTATTTATTCACACTCCATCAACACTGATTTAAACACTTCGCTCACTTCAGCTTTTAAATAGCTTTTGTTATTTGCTTTAATATAGAGACGCGTCTGTACCTCATTACTCCTGTAACAGACAGACAGACAGGTACAAAGACAGACAGGTAAAAAGACAGACAGGTAAAAAGACAGATAGACAGGTACAACGACAAACAGACAGACAAGTACAAAGACAGACAGAGAGAGAGAGAGCGAGAGAGAAAGAGAGAGAAAGAGAGAGAGAGAGAAAGGGACAGTTGGTATTTAGACAGACAGACAGACAGGTATATAAACAGACAGGTATATAAATACACAGACAGACAGACAGACAGGTATATAAATACACAGACAGACAGACAGGTATATAAACAGACAGACAGACAGACAGACAGGTATATAAATACACAGACAGACAGACAGACAGACAGGTATATAAATACACAGACAGACAGACAGGTATATAAACAGACAGACAGACAGGTATATAAATACACAGACAGACAGACAGGTATATAAATACACAGACAGACAGACAGACAGGTATATAAACAGACAGACAGACAGGTATATAAATACACAGACAGACAGACAGGTATATAAA
>CM074929.1:24094027-24107913 GCA_037576815.1 Pangasius larnaudii
TGTGTTTTGGGTCGTTGTCTTGCTGCATGATGAAGTTCCTCCCAATTAGATTGGATGCATTTCTCTGTAAATTGGCAAACAATGTTTCTGTAGACTTCTGACTTCATTCTGCTGCTACCATCATGAGCTCCATCATCAATAAAGATTAGTGAGTCACGCCATGACACTACCTCCACCATGCTTGACCCATGAGCTCGTATGTTTTGGATCATGAGCAGATCCTTTCTTTCTTTGGTAGAGGCTAATCTTGGCTCGAGAACATTTGTGGCTCATCTCTGTATTTCTTTGTGAATTCCAGTCTGGCCTTCTGAATCTTACTGCTGATGAGAGGTTTGCATCTTGTGGTGTGGCCTCTACATTTCTGCTTTCGAAGTCTTCTTCTAACGGTGGATTGTGAAACCTTCTCCCCTGCCCTGTGGAGGTTGTTGGTGATGTTGATTCTTCACAGCTCTCACAGTATTTCTGTCATCACCTGCGGTTGTTTTCCTTGGCTGATCTGCTCCATGTCTGGTTGTTGGTACACCAGTGGTTTCCAATCAATGCTTGTGCAATGGCTCTGATGGATTTTCCCTCTTTTCTCAGCTTCAAAATGTCTTGCTTTTCTCCCATAGGCATCTCTCTGGTCTTGAACCTCTGGTAAAACCCAGGGCTCAAACCAAGAGCAGACATTCAGAGCTATGAATTGTTTAAACAAGCAGTCTAACAGGACACACCTGGGCCACAGGAAACACCTGTCAGTCACATGTTCCAATAGTTTTGATCACTTGAAAAATGGGTGGGTTCAAACAAAAGGTGCCAGGTTCTGAGATCTAAGTTGTTTAACATGTCTAGATGTAAATATCAGGAAATGAAAGCTGAAATTCTGATCTATCATCTCATATTCATCTTTTGATCTGAAACCCAGATGTCTTCAGTATATAGCAAAAAAAAAAAGGAATTGGGCTGCTGTTTTTGTAATAAAGAAATAAAGAGATACATTTATTTAGCATTTATAGAAGGAGTCTCCAGTGTCAGAGAGAATAAGAGAGGCTGGTGAGGGAACGACTGTTTTCAGCTGCTATAACATAACTGAGAAGACTTGTTTCATGAACTTTAAATGTAACTATAAATGGATAAAAAGTGTTAAATGGATTAATAGTGTTAATTCTATAGTCTTGAGATTTGCATAAGTAATTCTTTACAAAAAAGAAGAAAGAGGAGAAGAAGGAGGAGGAGAAGAAGCAGCAGTGTGTTGTTCTTGCTTTGTCACATGGTGTATAATAATTCCTAGTATAACTAACTAACTAACTAACTAATTAACTAACTAAATAGATAGATAAATAAATTTAACACAGCTCTTTCACTATACATCAGTTTTTTTTTCTGAAAAAATAACGCACTTCCTGTACAGCTTCTGTTTCCCAAGAATGAGATTCCTGAAGCAGAGGAATTTTCTGGATTTAGAGCACACACACACACACACACACACACACACACACACACACACAAAAGGTGGTAATTTCACGTTTAAAGTGATTAGCGCTGCTGCAGGGATTCCCACGCTCGTGTGATTTAGCGTTTGTTCAGCCGGAGGAAGACGCGATTCAGCCCCAGCGTGAGTAACGCAGTAACGAGCCCCAGTGCATGCTGGGAGGAGACAAGCTCCATCAGGACAGCAGACTGCTAATCAGCTCATTAAGCTAACACTAATAATGTGAGGCAGGATTTTAGTGTCCATAAGTGCTCCCTACGTAGGGAACCTCTTCTCAAATAGAACACAGCCGATACTCTGAAGTGTGTTTAATACTGCAGTTTAGGAAATGATCAGATTATCAGTACAACACGCTGCGCACGAACAAGGAAATAAACAATGAGTCAAAGGAAAGAGAAATAAAAGTGTGATGAGAGACTGAGAAACAGACAGAATATAAGAGAAAATGATGGAGAGAATCTGAGAAAGAAAAAGTGACGTGATGTCCAACACCTCCGTCTGTAACCCTGACGTGTGGCGTTTAATCGTCTCTCAGCGTCTCACTGTCACAGAACAGCCGTGTGGGGTTACTGAAGAACGACAGATACATGTGAGAGAGAAAAGAGAGAGAAACGTGGAGAAAGAAGACAAACAGAAAGAAAAGAACATGAATATGGAAAGAAAGAAAAAAGGAAAATAAGTAAAAAAAATAAAGAAATATGGAGAAAAGAAAATAAGGAGAAAGATAAGGACAGAAATAAAAATTCACATAAAGAGAAAAAAGAAAGAGATAATTAAGGAAATTAAGGAAAGAAACAATAAGTCAAATAAGGGAAAAGAAAGAAAGAAAAAAAGAAAGAAAGGTAGATAGAAGTATAGAAATAAAAAAACAGTATATGGAAAAGTGTACTAAAAAGTATGAGTGTAAGTATAAAAATGTCAAAGTAATTAAAATTAAAAAGTTAATTAGGAAAAAGATAGAAAGAAAATAAGGAAAGTGGGAATGAGAGTTTGGTGCCCGCAATGTGTGTGTGTGTGTGTGTGTGTGTGTGTGTGTGTGTGTGTGTGTGTGAGAGAGAGAGAGTGTGTGTGTGTGTGTGTGTGTGTGTGTGTGTGTGTGTGTGTGTGTGTGTGTGTTCTGAGTCAGTTCCCATGCTGTTCTAATCATCTGTTATTGTCGAAGATCCAGAATAAGACTAAAATATATCAGAGTGTGTGTGTGTGTGTGTGTGTGTGTGTGTGTGTGTGTGAGTGTGTGTGTGTGTGTGAGAGAGGACGGGGAGGAAAAGTGGAGGACTTACTGTGTGTGTGTTACAGAGTGGCCAAGTCTGTGTGTGACAAATCCCCCAAAACTCCAAAACTCCACCCACAAAATCCACTCTCCCGAAACTCCACCCACAAAATCCACCCTCTCAAAGGTCTCTAACACCAGACTTGACTCAAGACTTGACTCATCTGATGTGATGCAAATTGAGAAACACAGAAATAAAAATATGAAATCGAGAATTTAGGAAATTTAAATTTATGTAAAAATTTTTAGGTTCAACTACCAAACACTTTTTATCACTTTGCAACACGTTGTCATTTATTTTGTGTTTTACTTTCAGGCTTTTTCTTCTATTCATATTCAGAAAGGACGTGAGCGCAACATCACAACACCTACACACACACACACACACACACACACACACACACAATGGATTCCTGATTTTCTTTATTCCATGTTATCTCTCGACACATCTCACAGCTGTGCTGCAGCGTCGTGTTCAGAAACACAAAAGCAGACGAACAGAAAGCGACAGCGGGAGAAAAAGGCTTGCTCACTCGCTCCACACGCCTGTATCTGGGTCATGATTATGCAGAGTGGTGGAGATAAAGAGAGAGAGAGAGAGAGAGAGAGAGAGAGAGGCAGGCGTACTCTCAGCCTGAAAAGAGCAGCAGAATAAACGACTCTCCAAAAACAGAGTAAAATCTGATCCATGATTTCAGCCTCGTCTGTTTTGTGTGTTTCCAAAGTGGCGAGAACAAAGAACATGTTCATCTGCTCCACATGACTGACGCATCCATTCAATCACACACAAAAAATAAATACACCGTTGTCATGGTTTCACAAAAAATATGAAATGTCCTCATTTTGCATTTTGAAAAGACTGACAGACTAAAGTGTTACTCGCATTAGCATGATGCTGCTCTGTTCTCCTCACTCGCACTGTCTAGGGAACATCATGTGCACTATCTAGTCAATCTGCAGAAGATGGAGCAGAGCTGGGCAACGCGACAGAAACGTCGTATTTACACAACACCCGATATGTATCACGATATTTAGCTCAGCTCACAAAATGCTGTTATAAAATAAATAAATAAATAGTTCACACTGAAAAAGAAAAAAATAATAAAACACCACATCGGCTGCTTCCCTCCGTAATGAAATTGAAAAACAGAAAAGAAAATTTGTAAAAAGATTTCACAACATCCATGATAAAGTACCTCGTAATAATAATTCACGTAATTTACGTGGCTGAATGCTTGAATCTGATTGGTCAGAAGGTGTGCATTATGGACAGTAGCTCCAGCTATAACGGAAAAGAAAGGTTTATATCAATGCGCTCGTTCTAATACGTTATTGTTTCTATAGCAACAGCTGATTCACAGGGACGAGTACAGAGGACGCTTCACGTAATCTAAGCAGTAATAATGAATAAAGTGATCAAAAATGTGTTGTTTTTTTAACAAAGTAAAACATATAATTGTTGATGTGGTGATTTTTATTGGTTAGGAAACATTTATTTATAACACTTATGGAAGGAGTCTCCAGTGTCAGCGCTTTGTTACAAAGTTTCCCAGCTCAGGAAAGTGTTCAGGGCAGAGGAGGTTATGCTTTCCAGTCTCTCGGTAAAATAACGAGCTGTGTTTTTTGAGCGCGCGTGTGTGTGTGTGTGTGTGTGTGTGTGTGTGTGTGTGTGTGTGTGTGTGTGTGTGAGAGAGCGAGTGTTTATCGCAGCTATAATGTAAGTGAGAACAGGAAGTAACTCGTGTAAGCGTAATAACGCACTCCACACCGCGCTGTTATACAAAAATAACCCACTTCAGGGGTAAATACCGCACTGTGCTGTGTGTCCTGTTGCATCACTCGTCCCCCAGCGTGCGTTATCCTTCGACACCAGCGCGGTCTGTCTAATCTAATCGTGCCTCCGTATTTTGTGTTTTGATCCCTCCATTATACCCCCCTCCGTTATACCCCCCTCCGTTATACCCCCCTCCGTTATACCCCACTCCGTTATACCCCCCTCCGTTATACCCCACTCCGTTATACCCCCCTCCGTTATACCCCACACTGTTATACCCCACTCCGTTATACCCCACTCCGTTATACCCCACTCCGTTATACCCCACTCCCTTATGCCCCATTCCATCATGCCAAACTCTGTTATACCCCACTCCGTTATACCCCCCTCCATTATGCCCCACTCCATCATGCCAAACTCCGTTATACCCCCCTCCATTATACCCCACTCCATTATACCCCCCTCCATTATACCCTACTCCATTATACCCTACTCCATTATACCCCCCTCCATTATGCCCCACTCCATCATGCCAAACTCCGTTATACCCCCCTCCATTATACCCTACTCCATTATACCCCCCTCCGTTATGCCCCACTCCATTATGCACTCATGTTCCTTCCAGTCTTTTTCATGTGTCACCCCGTTACGTCCCCCTGTTCTTTTACGTTATATTTTATACGTTCTGTACGTTTCCACACCGTCGTGTTCTATAGTCTTTCCCCTGTATTTCCCTTCAGTCATGTTCCAGCCCGTTATGTCTTACCCCATTACGTTCCACGCCCTTCACGTTCCACCCCGTCAGCCCTGTGCTTCCTAACAGAGTGGAATAAACACAACGCCCTGTTGCCCTGTTTCTGAGTGTAGACCTTACCACTTATTTAATGTTAACACGACCAATTACACTTTCATTTTCTGAATTTTTATCACCTGCACCAAACGAGATTTCAGTTCCAGTTCAGGACGTACTGATGATGAGTGTGAGGCTGAGAAGTTTAACACGGATCAGGTTTGATGGGTTTTCTGAGCTGATTCACTGAATCGTGTATTTTATTATTTAAACATGACGCATGCGACACGCGCGCTTCGAGCTGTGATACAGGTGACACAGGAAGTTGATCAGCTTGTGATGGGATCTGGTATTAGTGTCTGTTATTTTACGTTAAAATAGAAATATAAATAAGAGCCGTGTTTCATCACGCTGGCCGTAGACGACACTGCTCCTCCTTTCATGTTGTTGATGCACGGCTCTGTGAATGATGCAAGGTGTCTGAAACACTTTAATAAAACGAATAAAACAATACGACAACCGCTTCACATTAACGTGGAGAGGACTGACCTCATGTTTCTCGTTCTCTCAACAGGTTTTGGCACGGAGAGTACACCGTAGCCGTGAACATCAACGACTATCTGGACGTGTACTGTCCGTACTACGAGGAGCCGCAGCCGCCGAGCAGGATGGAGCGCTACATCCTGTTCATGGTTAACCACGACGGCTACGTGACCTGCGAACACCGCATGAGGGGTTTTAAACGCTGGGAGTGTAACAGGCCGCAGAACGTCGACGGGCCGCTGCGCTTCTCCGAAAAATTCCAGCTCTTTACGCCGTTCTCGCTCGGCTTCGAGTTCCGCCCCGGACACGAATACTACTACATCTGTAAGTGCCCTGATGCTGAGATTCGTGCGTTCAAGTGACGTTCATTAGATGAGGAACTTCACTGTGAACTTCAGTAGCACAACTTCCCCAGAATTCATTGCGTCAATCTGATGTAGCTTCATTTTCAAAACGGCGAATGGAGCTGTTTATATGAGCAATACAATGTTTATTTTAAAGTCCTGATATTTTTGATTATAGATGAAATATAGCCAATCCCTAGACACGTGACACTCACGTGTACACGTGAGTGTACACTATATTCCTGGAATCTCTCCAAAATGTCTAACTCAGAGGAATTAAAATGACATCAAAATGGATTCCTTTTTATTTCCTACAGAGACTAGATTTTTCTTTTCTTTTTTTTTTCTTTAATTAAACCCTAAAGTCTCATTATGAATATGCCAGTGTGAAATCCAGTCTCACCAGTGAGAAAACATGAAATACAATACACACACACACACACACACACACACACACACACACACACAGAATTGCTTTGCATTAGCATATTAACATGAATTCTTTGTTCTGACCATCTTTTTAGTCACATTAACACTTTATCATGTTTTGGTGAAAATTCTGAAAAGCCTGATGATGAAGGGTGCAGTAGGAATAAAGAATCCAAAAAGAAAGTATTAAACAGATTCCCTTATATGGACAGTGATTCCTCCTGGAAAACATTCCGATTATACCACGCCCCCGAGTACTGTGATTGGACCGTGGCTGCATTTCAGTGTGACACAACGGCAACACACTGATGAAAGTGAAATGCAGTGCAGTGGAGAAACTATATTCACTCTGATGTGAGGACAGAGTTTAATTCTTTTACGCAAGACAACTCACACACAGTCTAACGCTGACTCTCGTCAATTTTAAAGCAATGAAATAAATTTTGCGTGAACTCACGTAACATCTCGCCATGACACTTAAACTCGATTTTGCAGATAAATTTGTCATCATCAGCATCATCTCAGGTAGTGTTTCTCAAACTCGGGGCCTCGAGTTAGTAGCTTTTAATTTTGTCAAATTATTAGATCTGTTTTATGTAAATCCAAAAAGTGGTATGTGTTTAAGAGTATGTTCTTAAGATGTTCTTAACCAGTATTAAAATTAAATATCTGGCAACCAGTCACGATCCGCGGCCATCACGCACCCATCTAACGAGCTGTGATGTCATCAGAACAGCGCTATGTTTCTCATACGCGCCGATAATAGCTGCGTAAATGGACAAATTCCTGGTTGAAAAAAAGACGCCATTCTGTGAAAAGTGAAAGTGAAAAATTTGCCTTCTCACGTTCCACCCTGTCACGTTCCACATTCTTCAGTTCCACCCTGTCACGTTCCACCTTCTTAAGATCCACCCTGTCACGTTCAACAATTTTCAGTTCCACCCTGTAGCTTTCCACCTTCTTCAGTTCCACCCTGTAGCTTTCCACCTTCTTCAGTTCCATCTCATCACGTTCCACCTTCTTAAGATCCACTGTCACGTTCCACGTTCTTAAGATCCAGCCTGTCACGTTCCACCTTCTTAAGATCCACTGTCACGTTCCACCTTCTTAAGATCCAGCCTGTCACGTTCCACCTTCTTAAGATCCACTGTCACGTTCCACCTTCTTAAGATCCACCTGTCACGTTCCACGTTCTTCAGTTCCATCTTGTCACGTTCCACCTTTTTAGATCCAGCCTGTCACGTTCCACGTTCTTAAGATCCACTGTCACGTTCCACGTTCTTAAGATCCACCCTGTCATGTTCCACGTTCTTCAGTTCCGTCTTGTCACGTTCCATCTTCTTAAGTTCCACCCTGTCGCATACAACATTCTTCAGTTCCATCTTGTCACGTTCCACCTTTTTAGATCCAGTCTGTCACGTTCCACGTTCTTAAGATCCACTGTCACTTTCCACCTTCTTAAGATCCACCCTGTCATGTTCCACGTTCTTCAGTTCCGTCTTGTCACGTTCCATCTTCTTAAGTTCCACCCTGTCGCATACAACATTCTTCAGTTCCATTTTGTCACATTCCACCTTCTTAAGATCCACCCTGTCATGTTCTACCTTCTTAAGTTCCATCCTGTCACATTCCATGTTCTTCAGTTCCACCCTGTCATTTTTTAAATTAGCGATTTCACATACAGCTCAGTTTCACGTCCATGATGTTTTCAAATGACCCAGGACAGAGGGGACAAAAGAGAGAGGGGGAGAGAAAGAGAGAGGGAAAGAGAGAGGAAAAAGGGGAGAGAAAGAGAGAGAGAAAGAGAGAGAGATAGAGAGAGGAAGGGCAGAACTACAATTTCAACAAACTTTAATAGAAAAAAGCAAATACAGACAAGAAAGTTGTGTGAGCCGAGTGGCAGAGCGTGGTTATAATGAAATCAATAACGAACACAACCTCATATACTGAAATCAATAATGCAGTCAGCAGGAGGATGATGGGATAAAACACGGGGTCTTGAAGGACAGCCAGCTAAAAATGAATACTGTAATATTGGGTTTGACTTCATTACGTTTCTCTGCCTCTGGCCGTGTTCCTCCTCATGCTCTCAGAGTCTCAGTTAACGGTGGACTTGATCGTTTCTTTTCTCCCTGCAGAAATGTGTACGTGAGGAACTCCGTGCTGTTATTGTGC
Organism: Pangasius larnaudii; assembly: GCA_037576815.1. Taxonomy (NCBI): domain Eukaryota; kingdom Metazoa; phylum Chordata; class Actinopteri; order Siluriformes; family Pangasiidae; genus Pangasius; species Pangasius larnaudii. The sequence continues at coordinate 24,102,824 of CM074929.1, forward strand.
CAATATTCATTTAATCTCTGCGTCTGAATAATTGCGTTTTAAACACAATAATACACAGTGCTGGATTCTGATTGGTCAGAACGTTTGTGTCAGTGCGCCCGTTCTCATTCTCGTTATCGTTTCCATAGTAACAGCTCATTCGCAGGGACGTGTGCAGCGAACGCTCCACTGATAATAAACCGATTTAAAAAATCATCAATTTTTCTTGAAGGTCCCTTCAAGTAAGGAGATGTTTATGTAACGTTTATGGAAGGAGTCTATTAAATGTGTATGGAAGGAGTCTCCAGTGTCAGCGCTTTGAGGAGTTTACGTTTGGTGAAACCGAGTCTCTGATTCCATATCAAACAGAAAATATCATATAATATGAGCTCATTATTTTTGCATGTAAACAATGTCACTGTTTTATTTAAACTTTATTTAAAAAGTGTTCAAAATTCTTCAAGATTTCAAATATAATCCTTTGCTTTGTGTACAGAATAAGAATATTTATTTATTTATTTGTTTGTTTGTTTATTTATTTATTTATTTTAAATACGCGTGACAGCAGTGAGCTTGTTTTTAGGTCTGAATCTTGTGGGACTCCAGAACAGAACAGAACACACGGATCCGAGTCGAGATGAACGTCGTGAAGCCTGTCAGACTCTCCGAGTAAAACATCGGTGCTGTCACCGGACGCTACATCATACCCAACATTTTCTGCTGATTAAAAAAACCCCAACACAGTAAATGAACAGAGAACCGACAAGTCAAGATGGAGAACACAAAGCTGAGAACCGCGGCCTTAAAGACAACTTTTAATAAGACAAAAATTCTAATGATTAAATCTGTTTTCCGACATGCAAAGAGATCAGTCATCTTCAGTACTTCAGCACTCCTTTAAAGAACTTTATTTATTAATTTTTTTGCATATTTACAAGTACGCATGCTCCTTTAAGTCCAGTATCTTTCCGTCACGCTCCAGTCTCTTAAAATTCAGGTTGCGGTTTCATTGAAGCAACACAAAAAGTGCCTCAAGGTCACAATCTGATGCAAGAAGTGTGTCATTAAACGCTTGAATGAGAAACAGAGACAGAGACAGAGACAGAGATGGATGCAGGCGGTTTCTTGGGTCACAAGCAAGAGAATTTGGATCTTTTACAGCTTTTTAAAAAAAAAATCTCCAGTGGAAAGTTTCAGTCACTGAATTATTATATTAACCTAGAAAAGTCCTCGGCGTTTTTATTAGTCTCATTAAACAGATTTTTAATGAACAGGTTGTTAAAAAGCAATTTGGCAAAGAACAAAACGGAAGTAATCCTTTAGAGGTGGAACGATAGAAGCACTTTCTGTTAAAAAAACAAAACTAAATCCTGTAACATATTCCACGTGTGATGAAGTGGAGTTACTGTTAACACTCTGAAGTTGATTGATTTCCCATAACAGCATGTAGCCAAGTGTTTTATTCCTCTTATACCACAGCAATTCACCAACAATTACGATTCGTTTCGTTCATTAAAGAATCACAACACGCTTGTTGTTTTTTACGCCACTATCCGTGTTCTTGTGGATGTTATTAGAGGACTTTTGTTTTCAATACTGTTAAGACAGTTTTATTTTCCCCAAGATGAAGAAAGCTCGGTTACAATTTTTATCCCTTTATAGTTACTTTTCACATTGTGGAACATCCATGAAGCGAGATAGTTCCTGTTGTCACTTACGTTATAGCAGCTATAAACAGTCGTTCCTTCACCAGCCGCTCTTTATTCTCTCACTTGAAATTAATAAGACAAAAACGCAGCTTGTTACACATTTTACTGAGAAACCGCAAAGAAAAAAGGAAAACTTAAAATTACAGCTTTACCTCCGACTGTTACAAAGCGCTGACACTGGAGACTCCTTCCATAAATGTTACATAAAATCCCCCTTGCTTCAGGAAAACTTCACCACATCTACAATTATTTTTTAATCTGTTTATTATTAGCGGAGCGTCCGCTGTACACATCCCTGTGAACCAGCTGTTACTATAGAAACCATATCGTATTATACTGCTTTTATAGAAAATGAATCAACCCCTTCTGACCAATAACAATCCATGAAACAATCAGTTTGACCAACAATCCTAAATGTGAAAGATCGGAAGGTGATACGTGATACACCTGCTGTACTGAAGAAGATAATCAGGAGCACACTGTTGCTAGGCAACTGGATGCCAAGTAAAAGCTAGCTAATGACTGAGCTAGCTAGCACATAACTAGTATGTCTGGCATGCAGAGAGCGAGAATGGAAATGAAACAGAACCATCAGGAACATCAACGTTTCCCTCAAACCTGCTGGAAATTTACTAAAATTACACTGTAGTTAAACTTAGCAACAACTGCTGACACGAATAACACGAGTTCCAAACATCTGTATTTAAAAAAAAAAAGTCAATATCGAGTAATATTCACCCTGTCAGGAAATTACGGTTCAGGAAAACAAATTAAGTAACACTTAACTCCGATCATCGCTCAAACCACGTTGTATAAATAACTAACTAATAAACTAAACTCCTCCCACTATATTACATCATAACACACATGAAAACATGCAGATTTACATTCACACTGGCTGCGTTTACACGCACATCGAATTCCGTTTAAAGTCTATATTCGGGTTGCAGCCGTGTTCCGAATACGATGCTTATATGCGAACAGACATCGGAATATTCCTGTATACGTGGTTTGGTTGTTGTAAGTTTGCCTGATTTTTGGGGAATCAGGATATTGTCTTATTCTGATGAATCGGCCAATCGGATTGCGGCGTTTACATGCACGACTCTATACTAATTAGAATATCGCCAAATTCCCGAATTAACATCGGAATATTGATGTGTATGTAAACGTAGCCAGTGAAGCGGCAGGGTTTTTTAACTGAATCACTTCACGGTTAACGTCTTTCACACGAAATCGCTTCCGTTGTAAATATAATATATATATATAATAAAGTGTAAAGTATAAATGTGATAAAATCGATCGTAACAGAGGAAAATCCAGTCAGGACTCTTTATATGTAAACACTTCCAGTTCCAAAAGTGCATTTCTTTCCCAAATCCACAGGATCTGATATCCGATATGTTTTCTCTGATGTCCGATCCACCATGTATTTGCTGAAACCGGGTGTCAGATTCGTGTCATGTCTAATCTCTACACGTGACGCACCAATCGGACTTGAGAGACGTGTAATCAGAAGTGAATCAGACTGCAAGAGTAAAAAATTATAAAAAATGTAAGTGCAAAAATTCACGGGATTAAAATCCGATCAGGATTCGAATAAGATACAAAGCGACCGGCTGTAAACAGGATCATCGGGTTTATCACATATTACAGTGCGAACAAACTTATTTTAAGGACAAATTAAAACAAATTAAACAAAACATTATTTTAAAATATTTTTTAAAAAATCCAAACTGTTTCAGTTTATTATTTATTTTTTCATAAATCGTGCTTAGACTTTTGGAATTTTGTCCTCTGTGGTAGAAAAATTCCACCGTGACATGAGCGAGGAAGACGATCTGTACTTCTCTGTGTTTAAGCGAATAAAGGTGGAACTACTTCAGTTTTTTTTATTATCATGATATATCATCTCTCTGATTTATCGTCCCTGCTTGCAGTGAGAATCTATTTCCAGAGGAAATCACTTTCCACCCGCGAGTCCGTCTGACCTCTTCACAATCAGATCAACAATAAGACTCTGATATTTGTTCCTTCTGGGCGAAATTGCTCTGACCTTCTCCAGCTCGGCTGCTGTCATTTAAAACATCCCATCATGCACTTCTTCCCCTTGCTAAATTACACCGGGAGAAAAAGAGCAGATCGAGTCGGATCATAGCGAGTCTCTCGCATTACGCTCCGTCATTCCGGTCACGTCCGAGTATCGACTCTGAGTAATTTAGAGTAATAACCATTTTCTCCATTATTCTCCGCTCGCTGGTGTTGAATGTGGGCTGCGATGATGATGGATGATTTCGCTGGAGATTTTATTCAGTCAGTATTCAGCTTAACGCACATCGTGCTGCGTGATCAGAACTCACACTCCGGCTGTTTTACACACATACAATACGACGTACATTTCAAATACATTAGACGCTTTTTGCTTAATTTCTGCTCATTAAAATGTAATTGTGATGTAAAAAGATTAAACTTAAAGTTACAGCTTCACCTCTGACTGTTATAAAGCGCTGACACTGGAGACTCCTTCCATCAGCGTTACATAAACTTCTTCTTACAGAAAACTTCACCGTATCGACAGTTTTTAAAAATCAGCGTCCGCTGTACACGTCCCTGTGAATGAGCTGTTACTATGGAAACGATAACGTATTAGAACGAGCGAATTAATATTAACCTGCGCTACTGTCAGAGCTGCTGTTATAGAAAACTAATCAACACCTTCTGACCAATCAGAGCGCAGGATTCAACAGCACTTTTAACCATTTATAATCATTTAATAAGACAGCATTGGTTACTGCAGTTCAGAATATATCCAGTAGGGGGCAGAAAGGAGCTGAAATCATCCGTGTGCTTAAAATAACAGCAAGTTTTTACTGCAACTGTGTTTTTAATCACCAAAAAAGAAATTTGATAACACGAGTCTGATCTAATAAAAATCCAAACCACTGTGTCTGACTCAGTGCGATGACCGTGGTTACCATAGCAACTTGTATCTGCCGGTGGTTTAATAGCTGACAACTCACAAATGTTAATTGTGTCTCAGCGAATCTTAGCTAAGCTGTTAGTTAGCTAGATTTAGAGAGAGTTATGAAAACGTTAACGAGAAGATCTTCTGACCAATCGGAATCCAGAATCCAGAAAAGCAGCAGAATCTAAATGTGATCTCGATCACGTGTGTAAGTAACCACGTTTAAACACCGCGAGTTTTTATTTTCGACTGAAAGCTGGTAAAGATCTCCACACTGACCGCCGCTCAGCCTCGCCGCGTGGTTTTACGGAGGTTTGGAGATATTTTTTCCTGGATGGTTCGAGGTTGAAGGTTCGAGGCTGGAGGAAAGAGGGATGGAGGAGAGGGGGATGGAGGAAAGAGGGATGGAGGAGAGGGGGATGGAGGAAAGAGGGATG
>CM074929.1:24118070-24129224 GCA_037576815.1 Pangasius larnaudii
AAATCTTTCAGTAATGCAGTTCAGCCACTGCAGCGTGTCGGCTACTACGGACATTAATGCGTCCTCCTTTTATAGGGTGCCATTACTTTTGTCACTGTTCAATCAGGCCTTCTGTAAGCCAAATGCCGTGTCATTCGTATGAATCGAGTGGCTTTGAGGAGGAGGCTGCTGAACACTGGAGGCCTCCTAGACGCTATTACGAGCCTCCCGTTAGAGACGACCTGAACCTGGAGTGGTCGCATGTCCTCCACTCCACAAGGGGGCGCCATCTAGATTACACTCGTAATGTGATGAGGTACGGTTATAGTGAAAAGTCGCTGTTGTAGCAAAATTAACTGATGAGCGTGTACGATTTATATTTATATTTTTTTTTAGCAATTAAGTAATTCAAAATAATTTTAATTAAAAGAAAAAAAATGCTTTATATTACAAAATATTAGATGTTTCCTGAAAAAGAAAACAAAAAATATATATTTAAAAAATACACCAAACAAACATATAACTACAACATAATAAATACAACATAATAAAAGAAATAAAATCTTGACACAAAACACATATTTTACTAAATATTGCATATTGACATTATTATTTAAATGTATATGAACATAATGACACAAATTTTAGTGCATAAAATAAATGATAATATTACATTAAACGAATCAACTGTTCAGCCTGAAGAATCAAACTTTAAACTGTTTTATAATAAACATGGTTTTCTGAATTTAGTTTTAAACCCTCTAGCACTGATGTTTTATCTGATTAAGATGCAGGTTTTAGTTCTGAGTTTTGAGGAGATTTGTGGAGATTTATGACTCACGGTGCAGCTGCTGGTGTCGCACCGCTGGGAAAAGATTTTAATCAAACCCTTTAATTAGACTCTTAATTAGATGAGATGCTGGGAAATCAATAATTCTGGATATTTACTTGCTAAATAACAACATGACATTACACAAGGTTGGGAAATGATCACTCATTTATGTTGACATTTAAAGTTACATTTCAAACTTAAAGCCTGAATTAGGGATATTGTAAAGGAATATTTTGGTATACTGTTAAAATATTTTGTTATTAATCAGAGGCTTTTGTGGCCTGTCCTGTGCTTTTTGTCCTCGGAGTTTGCGTGTTCTCCCTGTGGTTCAGGGGTTTCCTCCGGGTACTCCGGTTTCCTCCCCAGGTCCAAAGACATGCCATGTAGGCTGATTTTTCGTTTTCCAATTGTCTAGACCTTATTTGCACTGTCATATGTCATCTGTCGCTATCCTGCTATTGCCTGCTTGCCCCCGTGTTCCTGCATGCTTGTTTTTTTGTTTTTTAAATATATATATTTTTTATTTTTGTATATATATATATATATATATATATATATATATATATATATATATATATACTGTGGATGCTTTTTATGTCTGTGCTTCTGTTCTGCATGTTTAGTTAGTGTTTTGAAGAGGTTTCTTTTGCATGTTTATAATATAATTTTAATAATTTTGTCATTTCAATTTTAGAAGTTGTTTTTAGGGTGAATCTGTGACATTCTGTGCAGAGATTACAGATGAAAAATAACCTTTGGCTGATTCTGCATTTACAGTAATGTTTATTAATTTACACTGTCCCTGTTAAATAAACCAATAAAATAAATAAATGAAAAAAAGTTGACTTTGATTTTGAATTTGCAAGGTGCAGTGGTCTAAGTTGTTCAACACGTCTAGATGTAAATATCATGGAAATGAAAGCGGAAATTCTGATCTATCATCTCATATTCATCACTGATCTCAAGCCCAGATGGCTTCAGCGTAGAGCAAAAAGAAAAATAACTGGCCTTGCTGTTCCAATACTTTTGGAGGGGACTGTATTATTAACTGGAATATTTTGAAATTGAAAGCCTCAGATCTCAAATTCAGAGTGTGATACAAAAAACAAAACCTGTGCTACTGTTTATGATGCAGCCTCAGTAACTAACGATGCAAATTTGGGGAAAATCTGAGAGTTGGGTTTTTTTTGTCCAAAAGAAATCCCACAAAGGCCCCAATAAAACTAGAATATGTTGAAAATAGAAGCCTCATATCTCAAACCTGAGATATGAGGCTTCTAGTTTCAACATATTCCACCCACAGTATATGTAATCCTCGCGGTATGAAGAGAAAAGGCTGGGAGCTGAGCAGTGTGTAGGCATAGAAAGAATTTTCAGACTTGCAGAAGCTGTTCGGATTGTTGACCAATAAAAGGATTTCCACTGTTTTTTTGTCTTTCTTATAACCGCACAAAACGTTTCCCTGAGCTACAGAGCCATCATCAAACTGTACAAATTACTGAACATTTAGATATGAGTAACTGTTTTATTGAAAGTGATCAGATCTTAGGTTTGGTATGCAGTAGGAAAATGCATTCCTGTTGCATTTCTGTTTCAAACTCCCTAAACATTGGTGTGAATTTGGAGGAAATCAGAGAAAGTCACATTTTTTTTTTTTGTTGGAAAAAAAAAACACACCTTGAAGATTTACTGGGCAAAATCTTTTTTGCTTCGTCAGATCTTTTTGAAATTCACACCATTAGTTACTGAGGGTAAGATGTAGACAGGATCGCAAACCTCATATTCCTACCACACTGAAGAAACTGTAACAAGAGTCAGAATTTGACCACCTGGAGGTTTTCCCACATGTTGTATACAGGAGCCTCAGATCTCAGGTTTGGAGTGTGAGAGGAAAACGAAACCTGTACTCCTGCTTATGTCTTGAGCTTCCTAACCAATGATGCGAATTTGGGGAAAATCTGAGAATGTCGAATTTTTCACTCAAAAAAAAAAAAAACACCAAGGCTAACCCCTTACAGTTTTTTTAGTGAAATTCTTGACTTTCTCCAATTTTCTTCACATTCACACTGTTGGTTATTGAGTTTGATACATAAACAGGAGTGTGTTTAGTTTCATCCTGTCACACTCCAAACCTGAGATATGAAGCTTCTATTTTCAACATATTCTAGTCAATAAAGTTTTGGACGAAGCCGTTCGGAACTCTGTGGTTACTGGCTTTAGTGTGGTTCCCTCACTCACTAGTCTTATCATCTATTACTCCAGAAGCCTGAACAACTAAACAACCTGGTAATCGTCCAACTTCATATTAAAAATACCATGTGAAGGCTTTTCCCAGGCCAGCACACATGTTAGAAATTGAATGCTACGGATCTCTGGTATGGAGTGTGACAGGACAAAACAACATGCGCTTGTGTTTATGTCTCAACGTCACTAATCAACTCTGCAAATTTGGTGAAGATCTGAGATCGTCAACTTTTTTGTCTAAAAAACACAAAGACTAACCCCTTACAGTTTTTGGGGGGTGAAAATTTCAGCTTTCTCAGATTTTCCCCAGATTCACACAGTGGGTATCTGAGGTCAAGATATAGACAAGAACGTAAGTTTTGTTTCGCTATCACACTCCAAAGCTGTAGAAAGATCATTTGCCCATGTGAAGGTTTTCTTACACGTTGGAACTGTGAGTCTCAGATCTCAGGTTTGGAGTGTGACAGGAAAACAAAACTTGCGTTCCTGTTTATATCTTGCCCTCCTTAACCAGTTGTGGGAATTTGGGGAAAATCTGAGAATGTCGAATTTTTCACCAAAAAAAACACAAAGGCTAAACCCTTACAGTTTATTTTGATGAAAATATTCACTTTCTCTGATTTTCTTTATATTCACACAGTTGGTTAGTGACATCGAGACATAAACAGCAGCGCACTTCGTTTCGACGTATCACTTTTTAAACCGGAGATCTTTCGTTTTTAACGTGGGTTACCGTTAACTAAATGTCTCCCTGATCTACAGAGCCATCTTCAAACTGCACAAATTAATAAACCTGTGTATTAGCAGTAACCGCTTTAACAAAAGTGATCAGATCTTATGTTTGGAGTGTGATAAGACAATGAAACCTGCCCTAACCAACACCGTGGATTTGGGGAAAATCAGAGAAAGTCCAATTTTTTTGTTGGGAAAAAAAAACACACCTTGGAGATTTATTAACCAATTTTTTATTTTTTTTTTGCTTCGTCGGATCTTTTTGAAATTCACACCATTAGTTACTGAGGGTAAGATGTAGACAGGATCGCAAACCTCATATTCCTACCACACTGAAGAAACTGTAACAAGAGTCAGAATTTGACCACCTGGAGGTTTTCCCACATGTTGTATACAGGAGCCTCAGATCTCAGGTTTGGAGTGTGAGAGGAAAACGAAACCTGTACTCCTGCTTATGTCTTGAGCTTCCTAACCAATGATGCGAATTTGGGGAAAATCTGAGAATGTCGAATTTTTCACTCAAAAAAAAAAAAAACACCAAGGCTAACCCCTTACAGTTTTTTTAGTGAAATTCTTGACTTTCTCCAATTTTCTTCACATTCACACTATTGGTTATTGAGTTTGACACATAAACAGGAGTGTGTTTAGTTTCATCCTGTCACACTCCAAACCTGAGATATGAAGCTTCAACTTAAGACATTTTTTTAAAACTTGCATTTGCTTGTTGATTTTGTATTGTTTTTGTTGTATTGTTTATATTGTGTTCTATTGTAAGTCGCTCTGGATATGGGTGTCTGCCACTGAAGCCGTTCAGAACTCTGTGGTTACTGGCTTTAGTGTGGATCCCTCGCTCACTAGTCTTATCATCTATTACTCCTGCAGCCTGAACAACTAAACAACCTACTAATCCTCCAAATTTATATTAGAAATACCATGTGAAGGCTTTTCCCAGGCCAGCACACATGTTAGAAATGAACGCTTCAGATCTCCAGTTTGAAGTTCACTGCAGTTTATATCTTGACATCAGTAACCAACTGTGTGAATATAAAGAAAATCAGAGAAAGTGAAAATTTTCACCCAAATAAACTGTAAGAGCCTTTGTGTTTTTTGGGTGAAAAATTCAGCTTTCTCAGATTTTCCCCAAATTCACACCGCTGGTTAGAGAAGTTGAGATAAAAAGGAGCGCACGTTTTGTTTTCCTGTCACACTTCAAACCTGAGATCCAAGGCTTCAATTTCTGACATATTCCAGACAATACTATTCACAGGAAACTATAATTCATACGCACTTGTAAACACTAATTTGGTGAGAACAAATGTTAAGGTAAATGTTTAGTGTGTGTTAGAATTATGAGTGAAAATAATCATAATTATTTAATAATAGAAAAATAGTCAGTTCATTAAAAATTTACAGGCTTTTTGTGTCTCATTTCTAACATCGATAATGGGAACTATCGGGATAGAGAGCAGGTTATAGGGAGCAGGGAGTCATGTGTAAGTGAGAACAGCATTAATAAAAACACAACAGACAATATTACAGATTTATTTTGTTCTACATGGGCAATGAGGAAGTGCTCTAGAGCCCTGTAGGTTCTCCATTAGAACATCACACACCTGATACCAGATACGTCATGATTATTTTAATTTTAATTTATTTTTATTTGACCTGACCCAGTCCAGGAGCACTGAATCCTGTAATGATCTGGAACCCGTGAAGCTCCGTTTGAAGAACACTGATCTCAGTGCAGCCCCCAATGCAGGACACGCGTGTGACGTACAGCAGTGGAACGTGATGAAGGTGACGAAGACTGATCACATAGCAGCACTTTTACATTTACACAATTACACCCGGATTGTTTACTCTACAGCTCAAAAAGTACTGAGAGAGAACATTCACCTCAGCGTGAAAGAGAGAGAGAGAGAGAGAGAGAGAGAGAGAGAGAGATGCAAGACGAGACCAAGACGTCCCACAGCGACACGTTATAAAATACACACTCTAAACTCCACGTCTGAGAAATGACCATTACACAGGTTGTCTTCACAGATCAGCTGATTTTCATGAACAAATTTTTATACAATTTCTATAATAAAAAATTAACTAACTAAACAGATGAGAGAGACTTTTCAGTTTACATTATATACACAGTGCTCAGGATGCATGCTGAGGTCCTACACGTGTTCTCCAGCGGAGGTTCTTCAGAAGTCCTTGAAGACGTGTCGAGACCACAGCTGAGATGTTCCGCTACATGAACACTGACTAGTTCACATGTCATAATTATATAAACCTGTTTACACAGCATTTTTGGTGTGTGTGTGTGTGTGTGTGTGTGTGTGTGTGTAGTGTTTAAAAGTTTGAACTCAGCAAACAATCCACCAAAATAAAAAAATATTTTTTTATAAATGTCCATGAAAACGCTGCAGCTAAACGCACAGCACACACTCAACCTGGAGCTCGTGTGTATCATATTCTCTTTTAATTGATAAAGGGTTAAATAAATGTTTTAAAACCAGATATACTTATTTTTTACTAAAGTATTAATCAGCATTTAAGTTCTTAAACACCCACATTATAAATAAAACAAATTCCAAATGATTTTTTTAAACTTTAAACTTTTTTAAAACTAATTCTGAGATTTATAAGATGCACAGGAGGTGTGCAGGTGAAGAACAAATCAGCTGAAATAAATCAGTAAAAATGAATATGCAAATAGTATTTAAGTTTAAATACACACTGTCCAACAAGTATGAGTGTTATATTAGTATTTATAATAAATAAAATAATTGTTCATTTGTGTATTTATAATTAATAATTGATACAAGTATATTTTTAAGCTTTTAGTTTAGTTTTCTAGGTTGTCTTATCTGCCATTTTTATTAATATTACTATTACTATTATTATTATTACTGGATGTAGTGGAGGTATATTTCTTCCAAAATTAAAATTAAAAAACAAAAATTAAATTGCAGACCTCCATTTTCCATTTCTTTTTCCATATGTGTGCAAAAAGATGGTGCCAAAATAAAAAAAATGAAATGAAATAATTTCATTTGCATTTTAATTTGTCGTTTCATTTTCCTCATCATATCGGTATTTCATGGCCATGAATAAAATTAAAATGCTAACAAGAAAAAAAAAATCAAAAGTACACTTTGGCTTTTCATTTTCCTAACGAAGTGCAGAACGAGTGCCAAATTTATAACGAAAATGCAATCCATACTTTGTCTTTTCTTTTTCATGACATAAAGCTACATACCTAACAAAATGCAAATTTTGAAAAAATAAAATGGATAAATAAAATCACAATCAACTGCGAAGTGCAAGTATTGATGATTGATGATTAGCACCAAAATGAAAAGGAAAATGCAGACAATCACTGGCTGATCATTTATTTTTCATTTAACACTTCAACTTCACCAATATGCTAACAAATAAGAATTTTACAAAAAATAATTATTTTACTAAAATATATAACCTTATAGTAATGAGATCTATATTTTTTAAAAATATTTCCAAATGGTGTTTCTCCCAAACACTTCAGTAACGATCCTCGGAAATTCTTGGGGATTTATTTTTCTCGGCTGCTGGGAGTAATGAGCGTTTACATAACGTTAACACGGAGAACTTTAGGAAAGTGAGTAATTCATTCATTCATTCATCTTCATGAGCACTTCATCATGGTCAGAATTCCGCCGTTCATATTTGACTCTATATATATACAAATGAAAAAAGTAAATCAATAAAAATTAAAAATGAATAAGGAAACATACCAATAATGATGTAGAACTGTACCAGTGAAGATGATGGTTTAGATCAGGTGTGAAGTTAAGTGCAATGGAATGACAAATGTTGAATACGATAAGTCCAGCGTGGTAACGGTAATTAACTACAGTTAGATATATAGTATGTATTGCACACTAATCTTAGTATTAATAAATAGGCAGTAATAATAAATCTGTATTGCACTTGAGTTGAACATGCACTGCATATGCAATACATGTTTCATGACCTCTGAATGAAACACGATCTCATGATTCATTTTGGGAAGATCACGATATCTACAGAACTGTATAATCCATATTGTGGCACTGTGTCGTATTGGTATTCACTTTAATACCGGTAAACCTCTAATCCCTATTCTAAACTCCCCATCATCATCATCATCATCATCATCATCATCGTCTACATTTATGGCATTTGGCAGATGCTCTTATCCAGAGCATCGATTATGAGCTACGATTATGCAACGAACATGAATAAACAGACTGAAATATCTTTGTTAGTTGTTAGTGAAGCGCATGTACTTCCAAGTGTTTGTCAATCATATAAATAAAATGCAGTGGACAGTAACATGAGGTACTTGAGACAACAAAAAACCTGAAACACAAGCATAGTGTAAAAGGAATGAGCTGCACAAAGTCCACTTGCGTGATCAGAGTACTGACTGTTTAAGAATATATTGCGTTTATTATTTGTTAATATTTTCCCTTGTAGTTTATTATGCATGAGGGATGAAAAATGCATGTGAAGTAAAAATCAAGCTGAAAAAAGTGAAGGAACCTAATAAATTCAATAAATTCAGATTGGAATAAAAGAGATAAAACCCTTCTTGCAGAGTTTCCACTGGGTTGGTGCTGGTTCCGAGTGACAGGAACCAGACTAATTTGCTCATCTGGGGCACTGCTCCCAGGCGAACCCCTTTTGAAGAAAACGGTAAGGTGGTGTTAGATGATTAAACGTGTGCTATTTTAATGAAATCATTTTTGAAGTAGTAAAATCAGTTGATTTTTTTTAAATGAAGACCAGCTTGACTTTTTTTTACTTCACATTAAATTGGTGTTACTTTCTCCTTCTTTTCACCCCTCATACACCCCACATGTCGATTGTCATGTGGATCCAATTCTGCTCGCATTGCTTCCTGTCTCAACAGATCCAAGAGATATGCCATGTTCCTGTGAAAAAACAGATTTAATGTATGAAGCCTATGTATATATTATACACACAAACACACACAGACAGTTCACATTAGCAGTCATGGTTTCATGAGAAGAAAAGTTTACCTTCAGTAACTCCTCGTTCTGCATCAGAGTCTCGTTCATCTCATTGTGCTTCAGCTTCAGGATGCTGTGAGCCTCTCGCTCTTTCTCACACTCCTAAAACACAGCCATAGAGCAAAAGAGGTTTAAACTCAAGTGATGAATGTTCACATCTACAATGGGCCACTTCTACATTTAGTAAAAACCTAGCGATGTGAAACTACAATTTTTATTTTGGTTAAACTAATCATGCAGCAAGAACATGAAAAGACCTCATATTATTTCTAAAGGAACTGCTTAATATAAGGGGTTTATTTCACTTACCTCTGTTAGCTCATCACACTCTCTGTGAGCCTCACAGAGCAGGTTCCCCAGGTCCTGCACTGTGTCTCGCAGTGACTTCACCTGGTCAGTCAGTGACTTCACCTGGTCAGACAGGTTGACCTTCTCAGCCTCCAGCTGAGCAATGGACTCCACAGCCTTCTGATGTTTCAACCCAGCTTCAGCCAGGGAGACCTGAAAGTTCAACAACCAAGGCTTGTTGGATTTATTTACTTCTACACACACTTTCAGACACTCATCACTTATGACAACAGAGAAAAAAAGGACAAAACCTCCCCAAAAGTAAAGTAAACAAGCACACACACACACACACACACACACACACACACACATAGACCTAGACCACACAAACACTTTAGACCGCAACCCACCTCAACTGCTCAGACCACATCTCTATCATGCTAATCCCAGCATACAGACCACTTCTGAAATGTGCCAAACTGGTTCTGATACAGGTGAAAACCTGGTCTGAGGGAGCCATCTCAGCTGTTTTGAACAGACAGACTGGAATATGTTCAGAGAGGATGCTACATACCACAACACCACAGACTTGGAGGAATACACAACATTAGTGACTGGCTACATCAGCAAGTGCATAAATGGTGTGACTTCCTTCAAGACCATCACTACATGTGCAATCCAGAACCCGTGGATGACTACTGATGTGCACTTGCTGCTGTAAACCCAAGACACTGCCTTCAGGTCTGATGACAAAGCAGCCCTCCACACAGCAAGGACCAATCTGTCCCAGGCTATTAGAGAGGTAAAGTGCAACTACGCAGAAAGAATCCACAGTCACTTCCTAAACACCAAGGATGCAAAGCACATGTGGTGATGCATTCAGGCCATCACAGACTACAAACCTACACCACTTGTCTGTGATGATGATGCCTCACTCCCAGATGGAATGAAAGATTGTTATACACGGGTTCAAAGCACAGAACAACACGTCAGCAGGGAAGCCCACCCCAACTTCCATCGACAAGTATTGTTTCTGTCGGCAGTAGACATTAGGAAATCTCTGTCCAGAGATAACCCACAGAAAGCTGTAGTTCCTGACTGCATACCTGGCCAGGTGCACAGGGAATGTGCTGATCAGCTTACAGATGTCCTCACAGACATCATCAACACTTCCCTGAGCCAAGCAGTTGTCCCTGTGTGCTTCAAGATGACCAGCATCATCCTTGTCCCAAACAAATCATCCTTGTCCTGCCTGAGAGACTACTGGCCCATTACACTCACACCTATCATTATGAAGTGCGCTGATCGGCTAGTCATGAAACACATAAAGAGCAGTCTTCCCACCAGACTGGACCCATTTCAGTACATCTAATGTCCCAATTGCTCAAAAGAGGATGCCATATCTGCTATCATCTGCATTTCTCTGACCCATCTGGACAAAAAGGACAACTATGTAATGATACTGTATATAGACTTCAGTTAAGCATTCAACACAATCATCCCACAGAAACCGATAAAAAAAAAACATTGAGCCTGCTGGGTTTGAACATCTCCTTCTGCAACTAGATTCTGGACTTTTTGATTGGGAGACTCCAGTCAATCAGGATCAGCAACTACACCTCCAGCAGCACCACACTGAACACCAGTGTTCCCCAGGGTTGCATGCTCAGTCTACTGCTGTTTACCCTGCTGACTCATCTCTACCCACCATCGACACCTCATACAACAGCCAGTGCACCTGCAAAGCCACCAGTATTGCGGACAACCCCTCTCACCACTCTCACGGACTCTTCATCCTCCTGCCATCTGGCAGAAGGTACAGGAGCATCCATGCCACCACCAGCAGACTCCGCAACAATTTCTTCCCTGAGGCAATCAGATTACTCACCAACCTGCTGCCTCCCAACGTTCACCTGGGCTAGTCAAACACCTAACCCAGTATGACTCAAAAACACTGCACACCTGCACCTTACAAAGCTCCATCAGTCACTTTTATTATGGGAATCATTTTTGCTGCCAATACTGCTGCTA
>CM074929.1:24132635-24145256 GCA_037576815.1 Pangasius larnaudii
CTGCACACCTGCACCTTACAAAGCTCCATCAGTCACTTTTATTATGGGAATCATTTTTGCTGCCAATACTGCTGCTAAACTCATTGCTTCTACACTACAAAATAGTTTACAGATTACAGCCCATGTTCTGTGTATTTACTGTCCTGTGTATCTATTGTTTTGTTCTGTGTATTTACTGTCCTGTGTATCTATTGTTTTGTTCTGTGTATTTATTGTCCTGCACTCATCTCACACCATTGTTTAGTGCACTTTATGTAGTCTTGCATACTGTTTTGTGTTGCGGCATCATCCTGGAGAAATTAAATTTCATTCTGATGTATACTAGCTTTATATGATAATGATGATGATTTGATTTGACTTGATTTGACAATAGCACAATAGCAATCTTTATTTCATGAGAAGAAAAGATTACCTTCAGTAACTCCTCGTTGCGCAGCACAGTTTTCTTCCACTCAGCGTACTCGGACTGGAGGATGCTGTGAGCCTCTCGTTCTCTCTCAAATTCCTAAAACACAGCCATGTAGCAAAAGACTTTTAAACTCCAGTGATGAATGTGCACATCTACAACGGGCCACTTGCATTTAGTAAAAATCTAGCAACTTGAAACTACAATTTTCATTTTGGTTAAACTCATCATGCAGCATGAACATGAAAAGTTCTTAGATTATTTCTAAATGAACTGCTTTGTCTAATGTTTTTTTCACTTACTTTCATTAGCTCATCACACTCCCTGTGAGTCTCACAGAGCAGGTTCCCCATGTCCTGCACTCTGTCTTTCAGTGACTTCACCTGGTCAATTAGATTGGCCTTCTCAGCCTCCAGCTGAGCAATGGACTCCACAGCCTCCTGATGTTTCTCCTCAGCTTCAGTCAGAGAGACCTGAAAATTAAAAAACCAAGGCTTGTTGGCTTTTTGTGCTTCTACACACACACATTCAGATACTTTTAAAAACCAACTCATCACTCATGAAAATAGTCTATATATACACACAGACAGTTTATTACACCAGTCATAGTTTCTTGAGAAGAAATGTTTACCTTCAGAAACTCCTCGTTGTGCATCACAGTCATCTTCAACTCACAGTACTCAGATTGGAGGTTGCTGTGAGCCTCTCGCTCCCTCTCACACTCCTAAAACACAGCCATGGGGCAAAAGAGGTTTAAATTCGAGTGATGAATGTTCACATCTACAACGGGCCACTTCCATTCCATGAAAAACTAGCAACTTGAAACTACAATTTTCATTTTGGTTAAATTATTCATGCAGCATGAACATGAAAAGTTCTCAGATTATTTCTAAAGGAACTGCTTAATGTAAGGGGTTTATTTCACTTACCTCTGTTAGCTCATCACACTCCCTGTGAGCCTCACAGAGCAGGTTCCCCAGGTCCTGCACTGTGTCTCGCAGTGTCTTCACCTGGTCAGTCAGCTTGGTCTTCTCTGCCTCCAGCTGAGCAATGGACTCCACAGCCTTCTGGTGTTTCTCTCCAGCTTCAGCCATGGAGACCTGAAAACCAACTCATCAAACAACTCACTGCCCACTTTATTAGGAACACCTGTACATCTGCACATTCATGCAGTTATCTAATCAGCCAATCAGGTGGAGCAGCACAATGCAAACATGGAGACACATCAGAATGGGGGGAAAATTGTGATTTCAGTGACTTTAGTCGTGGCATGGCTGTTGGTATCAGAAGGGTTGGTTTGAGTATTCCAGAAGTTGCTGATCTCCTGAGATTTTCACACACAATATTCTCTAGAGTTTACACAGAATGGTGCAAAAAACAAAACACATTGAGTGAGAGACAGTTCTGTGGGTGGAAACACCTTGTTGATAAGAGAAGCCACAGGAAAATGGCCAGAATGGTTCAAGCTGCCAGGAAGGATATAGTAATTGAAATAAGCACTCTTTTCAACCATGGTGAGCAGAAAAGCATGTCAGCATGCATAAAACATCAAACTTTGAGGTGGATGAGCTACAACAGCAGAAAAAAATAATCAACTGTCCAGTTTGAGAAGAAAAGTTTACCTTCAGTAACTCCTCGCTGTGCATCACAGTCTTCTCCATCTCATGATGCTTGGCCTGGAGGATGCTGTGAGCCTCTCGCTCCCTCTCACACTCCTAAAACACAGCCATGGAGCAAAAGAGGTTTAAACTCAAGTGCTGAATGTTCACATCTACAATGGGCCACTTCCATTCCACTTTTTGTACACTTTTGCTGCAGATACATTATAAATATATGAAGTGGATTATATGAATAATTAGTATTTATAATGTAAAGTTAGACAACCTGATGAGGTGAAGCAGTGTGTGTGTGTGTGTGTGTGTGTGTGTGAGATAATAGAGTCATTGCTGAGCCATTGATAGATATTAGATTTTATCTTCATATCTAATATCATGACCATCCATCAATGCTCTCCTCCGGCTCCAACGCAGGTGAGCATCAAACTCCAGGGAGCAGAGCATTTCCTATTCTCAATATTTCCCACGGTGTGGTACTCATATTATTTTGAAAAGCACTTTTTAATCAGATGCTTATCTTACGTACCTTGCTTTTCATTTCACAAGCTCTGTGTGACTCACTGAGCAGCTCCTCCAGCTCCCTCACTCTGTCCTCCAGCTTCTGAATCTTCTCCTCCGCCTCAGTCACAGAATCCTGAAAATCACCGTCCAAATATTATAGGCTTTATGTGTTTGTAGCACTCCTGAGCACTAGCATTCAGTCCAAATGTCATGTTTAGTTCCAGCTCTCAGATCTACTGTATCTAAAGGGCCATATAGCCTCAGATACAACACCTGACACAGAAACCTTGCATTCATCAGATTTCTGAGGAAACTTTATGTACATTTTTCCCTGACAAAAAACTGCAATAAATGAACCTCAAGTCTGGGTTGCTGTCCTTAACCTAATACTTCAATCATGATATTTAAATTTTTAATTTCTGTCTCCATAAGTATAAAATATTTCTCTCTTAGATCTGTAGTAAGTAAGTCTTGTTAGTAAGAGACTGTAAAAATACGCTATAGGGTTAAAGTTAGGAGCAGAACAAACGTACCGTGACCCGGTCCTGAGGAACGTCTGTGGGGTGGACCAGAGCCGGTTCCGTGGCCTGGTCACACACTGGGTCTAAATGCAAAAATATATTCATCATATATTATGTTATTTATTATTTATGTTTTGAATTCCAGAGAAGCAGTATTTTCCACTTCTGATCCGGGAAAAGTATTCACAAACGTATTCACACTTTATTTATTCAGTCATGTTTGTTTATTTATTTATTTATTTATTTATTTATTTGGCTTCAGTAATAAATACAGTTTACTGATGGACATGTTTAATGTGGGATAAGACACAATAAACACACATTTTATTACACATACGCATGTAAATAAAAATGCATGTACCTGGCCAGAAAGAGACAGGGCCACAATATGACTAATATGGGGCGGGACAAGGGGCGGGACAAGGGGCGGGGCTTCCACAGAGACACACTTCATATGGGAGAGTTAAAAACACCTGTACGGCTGTCAATCATTTCAGATTCGTGTGTCGATTGGCTCATCATTTTATTATGAATAAAAAAGCTCTTTTGGCGTGTTTTTGAGAGATAATTCATTTCAGTGTACTGATAATGATATTTAAAGCTTTGTTTGTCTGTTTGTTTGTTGTTTGTTTGTTTTCCATCTCTCCCCTCACACTTCCTCCGTGTGCTCCAGGTTAAACAGCTCTGCTCTACACAGTAATGAAACATCCTGCTCAGAGCCTCCTGGCTGCTGAAGGACTGAACTAATCTACTCAGTTCATTACTTTTAAAGAAGAGAAGTAAGCTGAGCACTGCATGGCTCCACCCGGACTGAGGAATGGAGTACCTGCGGGTGCAGTTGCGTCCTCAGGGTTTGGTGTTTTCTCTCCATCACCCCGTTTAATGCAGCAGTAAATTCCGGCTGCTGCGGCTGCAGCTCCGGCGGTGAACAGCAGGGGGCGCAGCGGAAGATCCGCCACACCAGCGCCGATTAAACTCATCAGCTTCTCCATTTATCTTCTCTCCTGATCAGTAATAGCTTCAGTGATCGCGAAGTTCAGTGGGATTGTAAGAGCTCCGGGTTCTGTTCTCTCAGTATAGGGTCAGAGCTCACCTGTGACGTCACAGAGGCAAGCTTTATTCCAAAAAAACAACAAAAAAAAAAAAAAAAAAAAACACAATATTGTCTTCAATGAATTATTGTTATGAGAGTAAATGAAACTCACTGAGCAGCTCAGGGTTGTGTCTGGCTTTTTCATGTGGTCAATTCAGCAGCCTTTACAATTTGGGCATAAATAAACTACTTCTGCTTGAATGGAAATATATATTTTAATGTATAAATAATTAATATAATATAATATAATGTGCACACAAATACATTCCTAAGCTTTTGGGTTACACTTTCCTTTCACAGCAGTCATACACACAGTGATTACAAGCTGCATGAAGCTAAAATGAAATAACTCATAACTTTATTATCATATTTATCCCACAGAAACTCATAACTTATATTCACTTTAAATAAATGATTACAGATATTTAAAATAAAATACATTTCAGAGGTGAATGACCTGTAGACTGTTATCACATGTACGTGACAGTTGATTCATTTAATCCTTTTTTTCTGTTCGTTGTTTATTAACAGTCTCGTATGTTTATTACTAGGTTTACGATAAATTTATTTACCTAATTATCTGATGATCTGCAGAGTTCTTGAGGAAAGACACTGCAAGATGATTAGAGTAAATAATTAAAACAATCCCAATCAATATTTCACAGCTGGTTGCTGATATTCTTACAGGTATTTCTGTAGCAGCAGGACAGCAGCTGTTGAGGTTAAGCACTTGGGTCATGATGATGATAATAATAATAATAATAATAATAATAATAATAATAATAATAATAATAATAATACACTCCTGGGCAAAAGCTTTGAATCTTTTAATGATCTTCAGAGCAGATGATTGGTGAGGAAATGAGCAGGAATGAAGCAGATGAGCTCCTGAGCCTCCACTCGCTGGTTCACTGTTTGGGGAAAAGCTAAAAACAGTGAAATTCACTTCTACAGTCTTGTACACAAAATCATCATAATGATTAAATGTTTGATGTAAAATTCAGACTAACGTGTCGGGGTGTACAAACTTTTCCAATAATATCTTCTGGGTTTTTTCTTCTTTAAAGATCAGTGATTATTTGGTTTTCTGCTGCACCTGATGCAGCTCATCAAGAGCCACGAGACTTAAACATTTACAGAAATCAGAGGGAAAATTTCCCAAACTGAGCTCCTTTATCTCTCTGCTTCATTCCTGCTAATATCATTCACTCCACAATCCCCCTTTCCCTCTCTCAATCCTGGGAGTATATCTTACAACAGAAGCGGTTCTGAACATCATAGACACACTGTTTGCACTTACACTTTGCCATTTTGCCAAAATTATTTTCATCTATTTTAGATTATTTGCTATTAAAAAACAAGACTTTGGCAACCACAGAGTATTTAAAACTAACCCAATCTGGCAACCCGGTCATTAACCGTCATATTCACGCCTCCTCCTCTTCCTCCTCGCGCACGATTAAAAATGTTCATCTCCAAGCCAATGAACTAAAACCAAAACCTTCATTCTAGGTTTAGCATATTAGTGAACTTGACAATGAGAAATCAAAGTGGGAAATGAACAGTAAATGACCAGCAGTTGGCGCTAGTGATCATGAATACATTTTTGCATTATTATAATAATTTCTGGAGTGAGTGCTGGAGAAATATTTTTAAAGATCTGATTGTAGGAATGTGAGAATTTGTGAGAAATAACTACAAGCAAGACCTTAATTAAATAATAATGATGATAATAAAAACAGATGCACTGCTATGCGTAATAATAATCAGATCGATGAGCTTTAATCTATTTATAATTTTAGTTATTTATTCAGTTATTTTTAGTTCAATGCTGTATAAATAAATGTATAAAAGCAGTATTTAAACACACACTTCTGTATCCAGGCTTCAGAAAAACAGCATCATGTTTCCTTCATCACCACCGAACAGGATTCCGAACAACGTCAACGTACACAGCGAGTGAACAACCAAACACATTAGTACCTCTTACACACCACAGGGTTTAAAGGCTTACGATGCATCGTAACACACTCATAAGATCTACGACACAGTGCAGTGTGTGAAGGTGTGTGTTTTATGTGAGCAGGTCCGTGTGGAGGCCGATTCTCTGCAGAACCTCCTCCGGCATGCAGAAGACCGGATTCACCACTTTAACCTGTTCATCACCCAGTAAAGAGAGACCGGCTACACCGAACAGAGTGTGGAACGGGTCCACCTGTACACACACACACACACACACACGCGCGCGCGCGCACACGCACACGTGTGCACACACACACACACACACACACACACACACAAAACAAAAATGATGTTTAATAATTCACCATCATTTTAATTGACTTCTTTACTGCAGTTTGGAATATATCCAGTAGGGGGTGATGATGATGATGAGGATGATGTGATATGATGATGATGGTGATGGTGATGATGATGATGGTGATGTGATGATGATGGTTATGTGATATGAGGATGATGTGATATGATGATGGTGATGATGGTGATGATGATGGTGATGATGATGATGTGATCATGGTGATGATGGTGATGTGATGATGGTGATGATGTGATATGAGGATGATGTGATATGATGATGATGATGATGCTGGTGATGATGATGTGATATGATGATGATGATGATGATGATGATGATGATGATGGTGGTGATGATGATGTGATATGATGATGATGATGCTGGTGATGATGATGATGATGATGATGGTGATGATGATGATGATGATGGTGGTTATGTGATGATGATGATGGTGATAATGATGATGGTGATGATGATGGTGATAATGATGGTGATATGATGATGGTGATGAAGATGGTGATGTATAGCACTTTTAACAATGGACATTGTCACGGAGCAGCTTTACAGAAATGGATTGTAAATATGTGAATTTATCCCTAATGATAAATGACGATAATCTGCGATGTGCGAACTGTTTGCTGTAGATTAGATTGAGCCGGTTATCAGACGTGGGCTTTACCATGTCTCCGGGTCGGTCAGCGAATCCCCCCGTCTCCTCGTCCTGACACGCCAGGATAAACATCCTCAGCTTGGCTTTATCGATCCAGTGAATCCTGCCGATGATCTTCAGCGCAGCGAGAACCCACCAGGAGTAACACACATCCGGCAGCTGAACACACACACACACACACACACACGTCAGTATATAAACCTTATCTCTTAACTCTTATCTGTACAACAAACATCATCACATCGTGCCTCAGACACAGAGGCAGACCGAGAGATAAAGGATTAACACTCACTCAGACACACAGATATCATTCTGATGTATGATCTGTGAAGATTATTCTGTTGTCCACTGTTCCCTACACAACTTTTCTCTCTTTTCCTTCTTATTAAAGGGGCGATGTTTAATTTTCTCTTAGCACTGTGCATGTAAGGAATAATCCACAACAGGCTATTGTGTTTTTAACAAGTTTTAAATTATTCACGCCTCAGCAAACTGTCACGAGCTGCGATTATTAAACACACACACAGAGAAAGAGTTTGTAGAAAATATCATAACACACACACACACACACACACACAATATTATCCACCGACATATAACACCTTTATTCATCTCCTAATGTTAACACTAAACTCAAATAACTGCACATCAAATAAAGGATTTATTAAAGTTTTTCTCTTTTATTGCTCTTCCCTGAAAAAAGAATTTACTGAGGTCAGTTCACACCGGGCCTCGTTTATAGAGCTGATTACGAACAGGTTCATGCGTAAATAATTAGTACGAGGTACGTTTACACAAGAAACTCCCATAAATTCAGAAGAACGTTCGTGTCCTACTCGTGCTCCTGAGTGTGTGTAAATTTACGAATAAGAAGACTAACTAATGTAAACCTGATCGACTTCAGATCCTATAATCTGCAGGATCACTGCACGTCTCTCTCTGGAACATTCTGTGGAGTTCAAACTGTTTGTGTTTATTACGCTTTTATCCAGAGCGACTGAGAGAAGAGCTTTAGAGTCTCGATCAGAAACACATCCTCATGCTGGTTCACTCGCTCAGGGCCTCAGAGCTCCGCCCACAACATTTACTCAAAACCAGATGCTTTATTTTAAAAATAAAGAAAGCGAGCAACACAAACCCATAAAATAAGACGAATAAAACTAATCATTCAGTAATGATAAAGAGATGGTGGTGTGTAAGCGGAGGGCGGGCCGCTCTGTCTGCGCAGAGCCGTAAATAAATGCCTCAACTGACGGCAGATTTAGAGCTCGCTTATTATTATTATTATTATTATTATTATTATTATTATTATATACTATTTAATATTTTTATTGGCATAGCTGTGAGTCAAAATAACATCCACTTCTGTTCTTCAGTCTTTACCCTGATCGCTCATTTCGTGCTCCCAGCTGCCTGTGCACTTTACCTTTTAGGGAGTTTTGTGGGCGTCACTATATGCAAATGAGCTGCGTCAGGAATGTGCTTTGCACTTTACAACTGATCAACACACACACACACACACACACACACACACACACACACAGGAGTACGAAGACGATCAGAAACCAAAGCAGAAAACGTCTGGACGATTTTTCTTCTGTTTAACGGATTATTAAAAGGTCGTTAACACACTGCGCTCAATCAGATTCGGATTGGACCGTTTACTCTGATCACGTTAAGGTGCTCACATGAACGATTTTTACCCTGATTAAACTCTGAGTCGGATTATTAATGGATGATTAAGCTTTATGTATAAACGTAGGCAGTGAAGTAATAAAGTCGTGTGTGTGGATGTCGGACCTTCTCGGGTCGGCCGTTGAGGCCTCCAGACGGGAGCTGCCTCTCACACAGCCACCAACCCAACAGATCCGCGTTCACCTGCTGGAGCTGCCCAGTGATGGAGAGGAAACCTGTACAGCAGTAGATCTACACACACACACACACACACACACACACACACACACACACACGCAAACACACACACACACACATACAGGAAAATGGGTTAGTGTGAGTTACTTTTTTACTCAGAGTCAGAGGACGTCCTCATCTCAGGATTAGTCTTATGGATGTGTGTGTGTTCAGTAATGTAGTTGGTGTGTGTGTGTGTATGTGTGTGTGTGTGTGTGTGTATAAATGGGATAAATATAATCTACTGCTCAGTTTATAGAAGAGAAAATACGCTCAGTCTGTAAACAGTAAGTGACACGACAGATTCAGAATAAACACTCCAGGAATGATTACACTACACACCTCCACATGGAGAAATAATCCCCAGTACCATGTGTATTAGAGTGTCTTACAGTGTGTGTGTGTGTGTGTGTGTGTGTGTGTGTGTGTGTGTGTGTGTTCTGACCTGTCCAGCGTGAGACTCAGAACCGGGTCTGCAGCCAAATCCTCCATCAAAGTTCATGCAGGACAAAACAAACTGCACCGCTTTATCCACATCCACCGCATCCAACCTGCCCTGAGAGACACACACACACGCGCGCGCAAACACACACACACGCACACACACACACACACACACACGCAAACACGCACACACACACAAACACACAGTCAAACTCCTCCTTTTTATTTTATCTTTCAGTGTTCAGATTTAAACAGTTTACTGAGTAACTAATTAAAGCTTCATCTTCTTTCATTCATCATTTTTCTCTTTCATCCATTTTTCTTTTCTTTTGTCTTCCCTCCATATTTCTTTCTTTCTTTCCTCAATCATTTTTTCCCTTTTTTTCCGATATTACTACTTTATTATTATTGCTTTCTTTCATCCCTCCGTCATGTTTAGCTCCTCGTGCTCTTTCTTCTTCTTCCCACTTTTCCTTGATGTTAAAAAAAAAAAAAAAAAAAAAACAACTCCAAATCCTCCATATTGTCAGTCAGGAGAAAGAGGCGTGACCCCAGCCCATGTGACCCACCGCATCACTTCCTGGTGTCGCTGATTTTTCTAAAGTACTTCCTGTTCCTCTTTACAGTAACAGTTCAGCCTGACGGTGGGAAAAGGTTCTATTATTTAGTTCTTAGTACCTTAAAGGTTCCTGTTTGATTTATTGCTGTAAAGCCCTTTTATTATTTATTATACCTTCTTCTTATTATTATTATTCTTATTATTAAAATCTTAAAAGCTGCTTGTGCTGAATTAAATAAAGTCGTGCACATCCACTACAGAGAGTTAGCCCTATAAGAGCAATAATAATGTTTTCTATAGATATAAATATAAATATAAAATAAATCTACTGTGAAATTCTTTTGAAAAAGGCTTGAAACAGAAGGAGAGGTTTGTACCAGCAGAGCGAGCGTTGCCACGGCGCAGAAGGAGAACCTCGTATCGACCTCACCTGAGAAACACAGAGCGACACACGAGTGAGGTCACAGCCAACTGCGTTTCATCACCGCTGGTGGGCGTGTCTGTGTTTCAGTGGGTGTGGTTATGCAAATCAAGCAGACAATGTCACATTAAATCTCACAGTGATGTATAATAAACTGTTTTACAGACCCAACAAATCCATGCGAGTTCATCTTCTAATGCAGTAACGACGTTTATTCATCTTAAATAACGACTTCCTGCTCAGACGATTCTCCTCTCACCTGATTGGCTCACAGGCTCACAGGCTCATTTGCATAAAGACGAAATCTACTGACGGCGTCACTAAAGAAACGATTCTCTAAATAAATGTTTTTTTTTTACCCCATTTGTCTCCTGCGAATGATCCGTCCTCCTGCTGCAGTCCCCGCACGTACTCCACCACCTTCTCCACATCGATCGCTTTCACGCTGTCGTACAGGGTCAGGATCTGCAACCCATCAACCCATCAATCAATCAACCCATCAATCAACCCATCAATCAATAACTAATAATAATAACAATAATAATAATAACAATAATAATAATAATAATAATAATAATAATAATAATCCTGTACAGTATAATGTCAGTAGACAGTAGGTGTGTGTGTGTGTGTGTGTGTGTGAGACCTGCACGGCGCTCAGTGTGTACAGTAGGTGTGTGTGTGTGTGTGTGTGTGTGTGTGTGTGTGTGTGTGTGTGTGTGTGTGACCTGCACGGCGCTCAGTGTGTACAGTAGGTGTGTGTGTGTGTGACCTGCACGGCGCTCAGTGTGTACAGTAGGTGTGGGTCGTGCCCCACGCTAGCGCTGATGCCTCCACACTCGTGCTGACTCGCTTTAATGAAGTCGATGATCTCGTCTCGGTTCATGCGGTGCAGCTGAGACATCAGATCCATCACAGTGAGACCCCAATAAATCCCACTC
This sequence comes from Pangasius larnaudii, assembly GCA_037576815.1. NCBI lineage: Eukaryota > Metazoa > Chordata > Actinopteri > Siluriformes > Pangasiidae > Pangasius > Pangasius larnaudii. Next base: position 24,144,033 of record CM074929.1, read on the forward strand.
ATCCTCAGGTACTCCGACAGGGTGTATTCCTGCACACACAAACACACACACACACACACACACACACACACACACACTTTTCATTGGTTTGTCGAGTCGAGTGTAATGATGATGTTTACTGTAAACAGCGAATCGGTGACGTGAACGCTCACATAGTCGTCTTTTTTGGAGCCGTAGGCAGCGATGTAGTCTGCGTGTTTCTCCAGCAGGAGTGCGTTCGGAGCGTCAGGTTTAATCACCACGTCTTTGATCTGAGTCCCCTGCATCACCACACACACACACACACACACACACACACACACACACACACACACACACATACACATGTATTTACTGTCACAATTAAAGAATTTTACCTAATGATTATTTGCTCTATAAACATTTAAAGATTGAAGTCTGTGTTCTGTTGAGGTTTTTTCATTCACTAAAAGCAGCTTTTAAAATAAACTACAATAAACTACAATAAACTACATAACTGTAATTAAAGAATATAAATAAATAGTGCACTGAAGCAAACAGGACACGTTCTCATTGTGTTCAAACGGCTGAAGTACAAATCCATCACCATCAGAACACAGACACACATAGATCAAAGGCTTGGAATAACAATAATAATAATAATAATAATAATAACAAAACACGATGGTTTTGAGATAATTAATTGAGATAATTAAAACACGATGGTGACTGAGAATGAAACTCAAGAGTGTGAAAATCTGAACAGACAGGATCAGCCCAAATACAGTTCATAATTAGAGTTTTTTTTAATGATCAGCTCAAACAGAGGCGATCAGCTCAGAGGCGATCAGCTCAGAGGCGATCAGCCCAAACAGAGACGATCAGCCCAAACAGAGACGATCAGCCCAAACAGAGACGATCAGCCCAAACAGAGACGATCAGCTCAAACAGAGGCGATCAGCCCAAACAGAGACGATCAGCCCAAACAGAGACGATCAGCAAAAACAGAGGCGATCAGCTCAAACAGAGACGATCAGCTCAAACAGAGACGATCAGCCCAAACAGAGACGATCAGCCCAAACAGAGACGATCAGCCCAAACAGAGACGATCAGCCCAAACAGAGACGATCAGCTCAAACAGAGGCGATCAGCCCAAACAGAGACGATCAGCCCAAACAGAGACGATCAGCAAAAACAGAGGCGATCAGCTCAAACAGAGACGATCAGCTCAAACAGAGACGATCAGCCCAAACAGAGACGATCAGC
>CM074929.1:24205548-24216137 GCA_037576815.1 Pangasius larnaudii
AACACATCACAACAAAACACAACACATCACATAATAACACATCAAAACACAACACATCACAACACAACACATCACAACACATCAAAACACAACACATCACATCACAACACAACACATCACATCACAACACAACACATCACATCACAACACAACACATCACAACACAACACATCAAAACACAACACATCAAAACACAACACAACACATCACATCATAACATAATACGATATAGATGTCGGGTTAAAACGGATCCTGTTCTCTTCTCGCAGAATCTCGCGATAAGTGGATGCTTGAAACCTGCCCATGATGCTTTGCGGTTCCTCTTTCTAGCCGGCGCCTGAGAATGGGTATGTGTTTTCATCATGTCCTGCTCAGCGGAATCCGAACTCATCTGCCTGATTAAACTTTATATTTTGTTTTAATATTATATTCAGGTTATTTAGTAGACACATCGCCTCGGTTCCGAGCCCGTATTGCGCGTTTGTGTGGGTTTATTTGGTATATTTTGCGATGAGATGAGTTTGGAGAGAGGAATGGTGACATGTCTCAAGATGGCGGCGCTCTTTGGGTACACACTGCTGTGAGCACTACTGACTAGACTGTTTATTCGGGGTTCTTGTTTAACACGAGTGCATGAATTAAGATAAATTCTTTTGTAGCGTATGTTTTTGTGAGGTTAAAGCTTTTATTGTCGGGGAGAACATGAGAGAATAGTCGGAAAGGCCTGGTGCTAATTAGCCGATTAGCATGGTGAGGCGCTGAAGAGACTGAAGGAATCATGCTGTTAAATAACTTTATATTTATCTATATTTCAGCTATCTTTAACTTTTATATACCACATGAGAGATGTGTAGGGTCGAGTATTATCCTGTATTATAAAGACATTGTAGAAGCTTTAGTTAGTTGGCGAGCTAATGTTCTCGTATAGCGTGTAATTAAAATTTTATATTTTTAGTTAATACTGATAAAATCCTGACTTTTCACTGCTGTTTTCTCTGCTGTAGTGTTTTTGTCTTGTATGTGCTGCAGAACAGGGAAGTTGTTTTTAATAGATGCAGCCCAATCAGAATGGGGTTGTAAAGTTGATATAATATTTAATAATAATAATAATTAATAAAATCCTCGCTCCACAGATCTCGAGTGTGTGTGATGAGTGTATTGCGGAGTCTGAGTAAACCCTGCTGAGACTCACCTTGGAGAACTGAACACTCGAGTGTGTGTGTGTGTGTGTGATGAAGGTTTTCATGATTTGAACACTAACTGTTATGATTTTATTTATTTTTTCATGAAAGGTATCTCAAGGGACAACTGGCACAAACGCCGCAAGACCGGCGGCAAACGCAAACCCGTCCACAAGAAGAGGAAGTATGAGCTCGGACGGCCTCCATCAAACACGAAGGTACAACACACACACACGATGACTGAATTATCTATTCCACACACACACACACTTCTGTTTTCTAACGCTGATCTGAGTAGAAACTTCGACTCGGGTCTGAAAGCGTGTATCTGACCCTGTGTACGCTCCTGGGGCAAAAAAAAAATGTTCCAAGCCCAAAATATTAATCTTTTAAAGCTATTAACATCAAATCACTGGTGAGGAAATGAGCAGGAATGAAGCAGAGAGATGAAGGAGCTCAGTTTGGGAAATTTTCCCTCTGATTTCTGTAAATGTTTAAGTCTCGTGGCTCTTGATGAGCTGCATCAGGTGCAGCAGAAAACCAAATAATCACTGATCTTTAAAGAAGAAAAAACCCAGAAGATATTATTGGAAAAGTTTGTACACCCCGACACGTTAGTCTGAATTTTACATCAAACATTTAATCATTATGATGATTTTGTGTACAAGACTGTAGAAGTGAATTTCACTGTTTTTAGCTTTTCCCCAAACAGTGAAAGGAATTTTCTCACCAATGATTTGTTCTTAAGATCATTAAAAGCTTCATGTTTTGGGTTTGGTTCGTTTTTTTTTTTTCCTCCCCAGGAGTGTAACCGTGAGAGTGACAAGTAATCTTTAAACGGGGCGGACCGCTCTGATGGGATGTCCCGTCGTCTCCACGGTTACCATTTATGTATATAATCATAATCGTGGCGTCGTCATGGTGATCAGCATGGTGTCCATGTGAGTGATGTAAACATGTCCTTAGGTCGGTCTGTATTTGACCGTTTTGGTCAAAGCTTTGGACCTTCCAATGTTGGGATCAGTCATAGTTACACTGACACATGGACCTGCTGATGATGATGATGATGAAGAGGATGATGAGTGTTTTAGTGTGACATCGTTAACGTTTTTGAAATGTTATTTTGTTCCAGCTCGGCCCAAAGCGCATCCACACGGTGAGGGTTCGCGGTGGGAATAAGAAATACCGCGCGCTCCGGCTCGACGTGGGCAACTTCTCCTGGGGCTCAGAGTGTAAGTGTGTGTGTGTGGTTCAGATTATTCCTGCAGGTCTTTTTCCATGATGATACCACGTCCAGTTCTGCTACTGAGTGCGTGTGAGTGACACTTGTGTTCCAACTCTGAGAAAAAGACCTGCAGCTCACACATCATCCATCCGCCAAACGCTGTAGTTCCGGCACGTCACTCTCGCTTCAGGTTTAAATCAATAAATAAATAAATACATAAACACTTCAGAAGGACAAGAACAGCAAAATCTGCAAAGTAGCTGTGAGTTCCTTTTTTGGAAAGAGGTGCAGTTACGGTATAAACGTTTTTCGCTTGTTAATTCTAGATAAAAAAAATTTTGAGCGAGACCAGAAGCTTTCAGTGCTGAAGGTGTTGTAATACTGCGTTAGTGAAAATGATCAGTAATAAATTTTTAATCTTTATTAATTATAGATGTTGATTTAATCCTGATTTCTGTTCAGGCAGCTTTCAGACAGTTTTTTTACTGAATCTGGCAAGAACGTGGAAACTCGTTTTAGTTGTAGGATACGTTTTAAACTTCTTTAAATTCTAAATGTAGTTCATTTCTTTGTGTAACTTGTCTCGAGCTCCAGCTCACGTCTAGTTTAGTGCCGTAAATCTGCTGCCCTTAACTCGAGCCCTGACTGTTTTAAGGGCTCAGAATCCAATCTAAGACCTCGTGCTGGTGATTTTGTTATTTTTAATGCGGCGAGTGGTTTGGATCAGAGCACCGTCTGTGTGAACGAGATAAATTAATGTGTGGTGATGAACGTGTTGTTTCGGTGGTTGCAGGCTGCACCCGTAAGACCAGGGTCATCGACGTGGTCTACAACGCCTCCAATAACGAGCTGGTCAGAACCAAAACCCTGGTGAAGAACTGTGTGGTTCTGGTGGACAGCGCCCCCTTCAGGCAGTGGTACGAGTCTCACTACGCTCTGCCTCTGGGACGCAAGAAGGGCGCCAAACTGGTACGATTTCACCGTTTACCCCCCAACAAACACACACACACACACACACACACACACACACAAAACCATTTATTCTGTATGATGTCAGACGAGATGTTTCGTGTTCGGGTAATTAAAATACTTTAGTATTTGCTTTTGCTACTGTCACATTTAGCTTTTATATTCAGTTGAATATTAATGAGAGACACAATTAACATCAAATAAGTTTCATAGTTCACAAAAACATGTGAAGATAAACAACTAACAACAATTTCATATAAATCGAAGTGACTAGTGGTCAAGCTGGGACGCGGCGATACTGCCCCCTAGTGACGGAAAACATAAATAACCTGCCCTTAGTCATGAGTGTTGTGAAACTTGTGTCTCTGAAGGTTTTATTCAGCGAAATCATGGATTATTTTTGCTTTTAAGTGCAAATACACACAATAGCTATTGCAGGTGAGTAAAGATTGTCTCTTGTGCGTATTCTCGTAAATAAACCTGTCAGGGATGTTTAGTTGTTTCTGGGATTGGGTTGTGAGGCTGTAAAGGAGAGCATGTGGAGTGTTAAATGGTCTTTCTGTGATGAGATTGTTGTCCAGTTCTGCTCCTGAGTGACACTGATGCAGTCGAACACTCTGAGAAAGACTCGAGGTGCAGGAGCACTAATCAACGCTAAACCCATCAGATTATTCATTTATTTATTTCAACACTGATTTCACCAGAGTAATTACGATACCAGATCAAACGAGCATGTCCCGTTCAGTCATGTGCTGCTTTCTCCTGGCAGACTCCTGAAGAGGAGGACATCCTGAACAAGAAGAGGTCGAAGAAGGTGCAGAAGAAGTTCGACAAGCGCAGAAAGAACAGCAAGATCAGTCCTCTGTTGGACGAGCAGTTCCAGCAGGGCAAGCTGCTCGGTGAGACTCGCATCCGTCACACATGCTCATGTTGTATTTCCCATAATTCAACACTCATGATGAAATATATCCAGTTCTGCTACTGACACCACAGTGACGAACTCTTACCACTTTCTGACTGCAAGCATTCGTCAGTCTGCACTGACGCACTGCGTGTGTGTGTGGAGCTGTAACGAAGTGTTCTCTTTGTCTGTTTTTCCCAGCATGCATTGCTTCCAGACCTGGACAGTGTGGTAGAGCTGATGGCTATGTTCTGGAGGGGAAAGAACTGGAGTTCTACCTGAGGAAGATCAAGGCCAAGAAAGGCAAATAAATGTACATCTCTGTTTGATACGACGCCATTAAAACGAAAACCACCCACAGCCCTGTGTACGTCTCTTTCTTCTTCACCTGCGCCGCACTCGTTCAGTCTGACTGCCATGTGGTGGGCTTTGTGTTGCTTATTAGGCTCAAGAAATATTATTATTATTATTATTATTATTAATAATAATAATAATAATAATAATAATAATAATGATAAAAAAAACTTAGTGACTGCAGGCTGAGGAACCTGTAGATGAACCTGAAGTCCACAGATCCTCCTGTGTGAAGTCTCTGCTGAGCTAAAATTTGTCAGGTGTTTTTATTTATTTTATTTTTATAATTTCTTTTGTGCAAGTGCTTCCCCAACATCAGTTTGATCAGAATTTCTTGTTCAGTTGATAAAAAGTGCAGATGAACCAACTGACATGAGAGCAACTGACAGCTGTGTAGGTGTGATATTACCTGGAAGTGCTCACTTCCTGTTTAAAATGTGTTCTCACTTCCTGTCAGGGTAAATGGAGAATGTTTTAAGATCATTAATATGAAAATCAGTGTATATTCCACTTGAATAACTACACACACACACACACAGTTGAAATTAATTAAATGTGTTTATTAGGGATGCACTGAAATCAATCTGAACTGAACAAATGAGTTAATGCTGATGATTAGAAAGTGATTCTACAGTTTTTATGATGTAGACTGGAAAGTTTTATTAATTGCTGTACACAGCATCTTTATCCTAGAAGAGCTAGTGTGTGTGTGTGTGTGAGAGAGAGCTTTTTATTTTCCTAGATTTGTCTTTGAGTTATTGAGGTTCTGGATTAAAGAACAGTCTAATAGCTAAATATCACTCATCGTAACAGCAGGTTAGGATTTTTCGCCTCTGTACCGATATAACTCTCTGACCGCAGACTTGCCGACTTTAGGGAGGTGTGAGAAAGTTATGCAGCTTCATGCAGTGTTGCTATAACTGGTTATAACCTCCCATATTAATGTGTCTCGCGCGGGTGCTGCAGCGACTCGGGTTTCCCTGCAGCGGGTCTGTGCAGTGCTCGTGTACACGGTCATGAACGTTTATTTTACTCCACTGTGCAAACTAATTAACTAATAAACAGTGCTGTGTGACTCGATCAGCTGCTAATAAATAAGAGTTAAACCTCATTAACGACGTGTTTTCAGCACATACTCACCCTAATAATCTTACTTTCATTAATAAACGTATTAAATCCTCCAGCACACGGACATTACTGTAGTTTTTGGTCAAATAGATCAGGTGATCTTTCACCAAGTGAGATTTTCATACATCATGTCCATCCTGCACAGCTCTACTCATCACCTTTTATTTATTACGTTTATTATATTATATATTATATATAAACATTTGTAATGTTTATTAGGTGTAAAATAACTTTTATCACAGCTTCTTTCTACATATAATAAATAGATAAAACTTGATATCACTGCTGTAATCTGGGATTATGCTCCTGTATCAACACTGCAGTTATACCGTTTTATTAGTTATTCCTTTTATATTAAGCAATTAACATCTTTATTCACTTCTATTAGCTCTTATTTTTTATTTTTGCATCTTTAGTGTGGGGTGGTGGTGGTTGTTGTTGTTGTTGTGAGCAAAAAATGTGACCTGAAAATAAATCTAAATCTAAATCTAACAAATAGAAATGTTTTTACTCCTGATATCGCAGGCTTCTAATCCTAAACCCCGGACAGTAAAAGATGGGGTCCTGGACACAGTTTAAATTAAACTACAAACACATTTTTATTTAATTTGAGATATTTACAGACTATAATCTGAACTGAATTAAACTAGATTAAATGAATCTCACTGTACTGATGTACTAAAGCTGTTTCTAAAACCTGGAGTGGATCCAGAACCGGAACGGAAGCTTCAAATTCAACTAAAACAGCATCAGGAAAGACGAGAGAACTGAAAACCTGACACTACTGAGAAATAATGTGTTTAATCTAATCGTCTCACGGCTTTAATGATGAACTGCAGCTGTTAGTTTGTGGTGGATCCAGTGCCAAAGAGCGAACATCTAAACGCACCACAGCAACGTAACGATCCTCTTATCTCCTCTCTGTTTTATGGACATACTGGATTAACGTTAAAGTTATTGCTCAGTGCAATTGTGGAATAAAAACATCAAAGTGAATCTAAAAAAACAAGTTTAAAGTTACTGCTAACCTGTAAATAAAGTCATTTAGCAGGTATATGACGTCCTGACAGGAATAACCGAGAGCCGGAAGCTTTGGAGAACATAGCAGATGAAGACAGTGATGTTCAGATGATGGATGAAAGACTCTCTATATTAATTATGTAAGATATAAGACTCTCTATATGAACCTATATTTCCTGTTGTGAATGAGAGTGAGAGTCTGGTTCTGAACGCAGCCTGCAGCTCCACAGCCTGGAAGCCTGGAGATGTTTGATGTTCCTGTCGTCTGGACGTAGCAGTGAACCTGATGTTCCAGCTGTTACTTTATTAAGTCTTCTTTACACACTGCAGACTCTTACACACAAAAACCCTGAACTTCAGAGCGATTGGAGACGAGGTTTTATTTGTTTTGATCTTCAAGTCCCAAAAAAACAAAAACTGATCCCTGTTTTTATTTTATGCAATTTTAAAAACTGATGATGTGTAAATCCTGTAAAGCATCAGTAATGTGTGAGAATTTATTTATGGATTGTGGAGCTCAATGTTCTACACAGACAAATGATCCGAATAATCCGAATAATCTCTCCTCTGAGAAACGACATTAAACTGAGGTCTCTTTAGAGGTTTCATTTAAACCCTCATCGTATAATATTTGAAAGTTTTCATATTTAAATTTAGGTCTAAGGCCGTTTCTATCCCTCAGATTGTGATTTATTCATTATACACATTTTACACACTGTCACAAAGCAGCTTTACAGAAATCCAGATGTGGATTTAATCCAGTTTATAAAAGCCTCTTAATCTACTTCTATGATTAACATGTTGTTTATAACAAGTCGCACGACTGTGACATGATTTTGTCCAAGACACAACTTCATTTAATTTCATTGTGGACTGTATAAAAAAAAAAAATTCAAAAAATCTACGGTTTATCCAGTACAGAGATAAACATCGAGGAATTGTTTTACGTTTCGGAGCAGTGTGAGGGCGACACGGTGGTTAAACGTCTCCTGTTCGAGAGACGGTCAGGTGTTTAACTGAGGCGTTCACGGCGTCTCGTCTCTCAGTGATCTGAACTGTGATGATCTGTGTGCTGGTCTTCATCAGACTGCTCTAAAGCCAGCACACACTGCGCCTGCGCCTGCGTCTGCGCCTGCGTCTGCGCCGTGTCCTCACACTGCGCTGGAGTGTGTGTCTTATCCGGTATCATGTCCATTCTCTCGGCTTCTCTTTCGTGCGTGTTCTCATCAGATGTCGCGCGTTTACTACAGCAGCAGAGTCGCTTTGCTCCTCGGCTTTTCTTCTGTTTCCGTGCAGCCGGAGGCCAAACGCTGACCGGCAGCATCGGATAATCAGCCATGACGTCCTCCACGTCCTCATCAGTCACCCTGATAAACAAGAAATATACAATTATACAACTAAAATGCGATTATCACATCGTCAGCCATGTCTCCTTCTACAGCTAAACTACATACAGTATCACATCCTCATGTACAGATTTAACATTATAGTTCATGCTCAGCTTCTCAAAACTTAAGTTCTTAAGTCATAGGAATGTAAAAGATTAAAGGTATTAAAGTTATAAAGTTGTTTATGTGTACAGTGGATGTTCAGTTGTGAATTGTGTAACAGTGTGTGTGACGGCGCGCGTCTCCGTGTCCGATTATACGATGAAGATCCTCTAACGATAGACCTGCGATTAAAGAACACGACTACGTTCTGCTCACGTCATCAATCAGCGTGATCCGGAAATCAGCTCGTGTACAAACACACACACACACACACACACACGTTCTTCACACTGAGCTGGAGGTAATGAGGAGGTTTTTCTGTGCATTAGCGCGTTTCCTTTACGCTTCTCCGTCGCCGCTACCGTATCTGTAGCTGCGCCGCGAGTTTGCCGTCGTCCTATTGGTGGATTTTAGACGAGCGTCATAGCAGCGCTCACACTCTGAGACTTTAATCACAGATTCCTCACACACACACACACTCACACACACTTACTTTGTCGTTGCGTTCTAAGGTCGCCGATCTCACCTCACTTTACAAAGCCGGTTAACTCCTCCCACTGTGGCGTCTCGTCTCAGCTCTGTGTCTCTAACAGACTTGTAGATGTTTTTCTGTCTCTGTATGACGAACTCTTCTCTATACACATCTATAAAAAATTGCAATGTAAATTCACTTTCTTCCTCAGCATCAGATATAGGTAGAGGGCGTGGCCTAAAGTGTGAAGGCGGAGTTTGTGTTTATATGTTTAATTCGCACTTATTTAGCTATTTTTTAAACTGGTTTCTGTGTAAATGGAGCTGCTGAGATGTTTATTCATGCAGATTGAGTGTAACTGAAGGTCGGGATTATAAACCACGCCCACGCTGGACCGAGTAACGACGCTTTATAACGAGGCGACTGACGCACGCTCGGAGGGAGTGTGGGGTTAGACAGATGAGAGAAACAGGAAGTGACCTCATGTCGTATGTAGAGCCCATAAAGACGGGCCGCGCTGGAGTGAACGCACGACTCAGAGCTTTATCCGTCCAGTATTTGTCCTTCTGGAGAGGAGGGAGGTTTTGGTGCATGTCGTCCACAGCGAGCATCGACACCTGACAGGAACATGGAGAGATGTTTTTACAGATCAGATAATGATCCTCTTCCTCATCCTCTTCCTCATCCCCGCACCTTCATCCCTTCATCCCCTCATCCTCATCCCCGCATCCTCGTCCTTTCATCCCCACATCCTCATCCCCTCATCCCCATCCTCATCCCCTCATCCTCATCCCGATCCTCATCCTCATCCCCTTATCCTCATCCCCTCATCCTCATCCCGATCCTCATCCCCTCATTCCCTCATCCCCATCCTCATCCCCATCCTCATCCCCTCATTCCCTCATCCCCATTCTCATCCTCATTCTACTTCCTGTGCTGTTCCGTGTCTGAGTTTTAAGTTAAGATAAGAATAAGATAGTTTTGAATCAAATATCATGATTTTTTTTTTTCATATTAAATGAAATCCTAACATTTATGCTAATATAGCGTTTATGCTAATGTGACTAGCTGTGTGTTATTTGTGTGATTGTGTGTAATGAGTAATAAACCTGAATGTTTCGATCAATCAGCTGATTCGTTTCAAAATCATCATCGTCCTCACCAAACGGGTTGATGATCAGTTCCCCGACCTGAACAAACACGATTAACATGATTGATAATAACTCTAATCATGTGGGAACATTGTAAACAAAATACCCATAATGCACTGTGCTGTCACAAGGTGGCACTAAAGATGGCACAAGACCTGAGCAGTGATTAAAGGAGTGTGGTTTGGGACACGCCCACAGTGAAGCGATGATGGTGAAGTTTTGTTTCACTTTTAAGGCAAAATTTAAAATGTCATTTCGACGAGGGTTTAAATCTTTATTCTTTTTTCTCTAACGTCTCACCTTCAGCCAGCCGGCGTAGAAGAAGAACTCGAGCAGTGTGAAGACGGGGACGTACAGATCCACGTGCACTTTGTGCTCGTCCGCTTTCTCAGGCCTCACAAACTGCCGTCCGATCAGACAGAAAGCAGAGAAGGAGTACACGGCTATCGTAACCACCTAAACACACACACACACACACACACACACACACACACACAGAGTGAATTCAGAAGTGTTAATTAAAAGATGAATGTTGATTTAATACTAATACTTTTGCACAGTGGAGATTTGCTCACTGGTTACTTTAGTTTAGCTACGATGCTAATATACACGGCTTTCTTGCGTGATTTCGGCTCGAGTGAGGAGCAGCGTTAAGTCCAGCGCCGCCGTCTGACAGTTTAATATAACTACAACACGTC
>CM074929.1:24280246-24291107 GCA_037576815.1 Pangasius larnaudii
CAGCGATCAGCAATAGCAACAGAAAGTGTGAATACGAGTGCAGATCTGAACTCATTACTGCCCGACACATTTACCTGAGTGTGGGTTAAAGTTCCTGGAGCTCTGTGTACTACGTGTCTTGCCCTGACCTGTCAGTCTTTCCTCTTATTCTCTAAATTTATCTAAATTATAACACTTTTACACGCGTCCTGTGTCTGCGCATGCGTCATGACATCACCATCTTTTTATAATCTTTTTTTAGTTCATTGTGTATTTAAAACCCAGTGCCAGGTTTACATGAGCTAACTAATGTTAAGTTTAAAAAAAAAAAAAGTTATGTCACATGATCAGGTGTGTTGGTGTACAAGAGACACACACCGTCACTCTGCAGAACCTTAGCTGACTTACGAAAGGTTTTTTCTGACTCTTTAATCCTGAAGCGTTTGTTGCTAGCAGTGGAGGGTAACGTGTTTCCTGTTTCCCTGCAGAGATGGCCGACCCAACGCTGATCATCGACCCGATCACAGAGGAGCGAGCCTCCCGGACCCTGTACCGTATCGAGTTGCTGCGGCGGATCAGGGAGCAGGTTCTGCCCCACCCCGAGCTGGAGGAGAGACTCCGCCTGTGTCAGCCCAGCCCCGACCTCCCGGCCTGGTGGGAGGCGGGAAAACACGACCGGGACCTTCTCCACGGAGCCGCCAAGCATGGAGTGAGTCGCACAGACTACCACATCCAGAACGACCCCGAGCTCGGCTTCCTGCAGGCACAGCGCAAGTTCATCCAGAGCCGAGGAGCCGAGATGGCCCTGGCCTCCAACCCTCTCACCACCGTGGATCTGGTTAAAGACGAGGAGCTGAAGGACGAGCTCAAATACGACACTGCAGAGAAAGTGAACACTGAGGAAGTGAAAGAGGAGAAAACAGAGGCTGCCTCACCCAAACAGGAAGTGAAGACTGAAGAGGAAGAGAAGAATCAGAAAGAGGAGAAGATGGAGAAAGAAAATGAAGCAGAAGTGAAGAGCGAAGAAAATCACAGCATTCCTCAAATGACCGAAGAGGAAAAGGTCACACAGTCTGAGGACACGCCCACTCTTCCTGTTCCTGTTGGCCAAGACACCACCAAAGAGGAGCAGGAGAACCCAGCAGGTCCACAGAACCACAAACCCAACACTGAGAAGACTTCCGAGGAGGAAGAGGAAGAGGAGAAGATGGATGAAGACGACAAATCGGAGAAATCGTCACAGGCTGAAGGTAAACGCTGCGGCTCTTTAACAGCCAACGTCAGGAATCTGTTTATCCAGATTTATAGCCTGGATTCACATTTATTTATCTTGTTTTAATATAAAGTAAGTAAACAGACTCGTACTGCAAGGTGTTTTTATTCTGTACCCTAAATGTGCTAATCTCACTTCAGTAACAGTCTTTGAGAGGTGAGATTAGACTCAGGTGTGTTGATCTTTAACGTTTGTGTAATTTATAATTTTCTGTCTCCGTTAGCCGGCGCGTCCTCAGACAGGAAGAACTTTGACGAGGAGAGTAACGCCTCCATGAGCACAGCGCGGGACGAGACGCGCGATTATTTCGGCATGGACGATGTCGAGCCGTCTGTGTCTCAGATGTTCGGTGAACGAGCCGCGTTCTCCTTCTGGCCGAAGGTGAGAAATACAGGAAGTAGTGAATGTTCCTGCAAACCTCAGTGAAAACCTCTATGGCTTTTAGGGACAGTTTATTGTTCACTGTTTAAAGGTCTTTTCCCATCATGCTCTTAACATTTCATTGTAAATACGCGAGCGCACGCACACTCTCACACACACACACACACACACTCACTCACTCGCACACACACTCTCGCGCACACACTCTCTCACACACACTCACTCGCACACACACACACACACACACACTCACTCACTCACTCGCGTGCACACACTCACTCACTCGCACACGCGCGCACACACTCACTCACACACTCTCGCACACACACTCACTCGCGTGCACACACTCACTCGCGCACACACTCTCGCGCACACACACTCTCGCGCACACACACTCTCACACACACACACACACACACACACACACTCACTCGCGCACACACACTCACTCACTCGCACGCGCGCACACTCTCACTCACTCACTCGCGCGCACACACACTCACTCACTCACTCACTCACTCACACACTCTCACACACACACACACACACACACACACACACACACACACTCTCTCACTCACTCACTCACTCACTCGCGCACACACACACGCACACACACACTCGCGCACACACACTCACTCTCATGCGTCTGTGCTGGGTGTGTATTGCAGGACCGGGTGATGATCAATCGGATGGACAACATCTGCGAGGCGGTCATCAAGGGCAAGTGGCCATCCAATAGGAGGCAGTTCTTTGACTTGCCTGGCCTGTTGCCTGGATATGGCGCCATGGCAACGGACAGCCCTATGCCCAGGAGGAGCATGGGAGACTTCTCCATGATGAATCAGAGCAGCTACAGCGGTAGCGATGACATCACCGTGTCACCGCAGGTCAATAAGGCAAGTCTCACACACACACACACACACACACACACACACACTTATCCACCCATCACTTCCTCCCAGTCGCAGCGTCTCCGTCTCCAGTACCCAGAATGCCATTTAGCGGCTTTATTTTAAACATGTTCAGATGAGACTGATGGTTTCTGCTGATCTTAAAAGTTACCTGAAACTTCAAGTTAAAACTGAGTTGAGAAATGACTCTGATGCTCTTACTCATAAGTTCCTGTTTAAACAGTTGCACTGTTTGACTCTATAGTACACAGTTATAGAAGGAATGATTTATAATCGCACTATCCGTTACACCCAGATGAGGATGGGTTCCTTCTGAGTCTGGTTCCTCTCGAGGTTTCTTCCTCATATCATCTCAGGGAGTTTTTCCTCACCAGCTCGCTCATTAGAGATAAATTTATATCCATATCTGGATTTCTGTAAAGCTGCTTTGTGACGATGTCTATTGTTAAAAGCACTTTACAAATAAAACTGAATTGAATAAACACTTTTCTGCTTCATTTCTACCAGACTGAAGGATTTGGTAAAAAGTGCCGCATTGAGCAGTAAGGATTCTTAATCGCTCCTCCGCATTCTCAGTGCCACAGCACGGCTCTGTTTATCATCAGTTAGAGGAGCGGTGCGTAAGGTTTAGGGCCCTCTGCTGCCTGTGACCTGAACTGCAGTTAAACATTAACGAGCCTTCCGCTTGCTGACTGACTCCACCTCTGCTTTTAAAACAATGTAAAGGCAGGCTCAAAAGGGCGGAGCTGAGTGGCTGTGGCCAGGCTGGGGGTGGAGCTAACTTCCAGGCTGGGGGTGGAGCTAACTTCCAGGCTGGGGGTGGAGCTAACTTCCAGGCTGGGGGTGGAGCTAACTTCCAGGCTGGAGAAAAGTAAACAGAAGTGAGAAATGAAGAAACTAAGAGCACTAAACTGTAACATTCAGGCCTAACTTGGAGTAATATCAGGCGGGTGAATCTCGACTGACTCTGACTTTGTTTATTCCCTTTGGTCCTGATTATTTAAAGCCTGTGTGTGTGTGTGTGTGTGTGTGTGTGTGTGTGTGTGTGTGTGTGTGTACAGGACGAGGCTCTGAGTCTGTCTGTTCCTCGCCAGCGGAGACGCAGGAGGAGGAAAGTGGAGATCGAGGCCGAGCGAGCCGCCAAGCGGCGTAATCTGATGGAGATGGTCGCGCAGCTCCGCGAGTCTCACGCCGCAGAGGGTCAGACTCTAGCTGTGGACCTCACTAAAACTCTGCACGGCCTGGCTCCTTCCTCCTCCACCTCCTCTTCCTCTTCAGTGTTCCCCGGCACCGTGGCTTCCCCAATGGAGCTGCTGCAAGCGGCCGGAGCCTCCAGAGCCAACGGAGCCATGCTGGAGGCTGAAATTCCCACACGGAGGAGGAGAGGACGCAGGAAAAACGTTGAGGGCCTCGAGCTGCTCTTCATGGGCAATAAGAGTTCGCAGCTCAACACGGTAAAACATTTCCTTCAACACGTCTGATTTAATAATACTGATAATAATAATAATACTCCCTTAACCTTTCCACAGCAGTCTCTGATCAACACACACTGCGCTCAGTCGTGTGCAGACGTAAACTTTCTACCTGCCGTGATGCATTTACGCTGCTGCTACACTGTTAAACCTGACTGCGCTAACGCTTGTGCTAGCATGTTCAGCGTCCTTTAACTTCATGATTAGAGAGCATGAGGTGCAGGTATTAACTTGTCTCTTTATGTTGGTCTTTACAGGAAGATTCAAACGGGACCAAAGGTTTTGCAGACGGGGCACAAGTGCCAGCACGAGCACCGAGACACATTCCGGCTCCTGCACAGAAAGAGGAGGGCGACCATCTTAAAGGAGAGGATGGAGCGAGCACTAAGGACCTACAGGAGTGGCTGAGACAACATCCCACCTACACCGGATTCATACCAGTGAGTGTTTCCTCTAAATAACGGGACCGCTCTGAGGGCAGAGTGAGCCGATGTGTTCAACAGGGCGGAAACCCAAAGAAATCTCGTCACTCCTCACAACATTAAAGCGAACCAGAGCCGGATGCAGTCACTATCTTACTCCTGACTGGAGAAACGTTTTGGTGGAAATGTTTGTTTATGGAGTTGATTTCGCTGAGTCAGCGTCGTGCTTAACACGACAGGTAAAAATGTGATCTGTTTTTCTGAAGCTGTTATGATTTGTGTGTTGTGTGCAGAAGAGTGAGGAGCTTCTCCTCTCACAGCTGGGCAAACCGAAGCAGAAGAGACATCGGTGTCGAAACCCAAACAAGATTGACATCAACACGCTGACCGGAGAGGAGAGAGTGCCTGTGGTCAATAAGAGGAATGGCCGAAAGGCAAGAACTGCACAGATAGAATCGCTCTTGTTGTGCTGTATGTTTGCTTTGCCTGGTTCTCAGTGTAACGTGTGTTCTGTTGTGCTGCAGATGGGGGGCGCTATGGCTCCTCCGATGAAGGATCTGCCACGGTGGCTGGCTGAGAATCCAGAGTTCGCCATCGCTCCAGACTGGACCGACATCGTCAAACAATCTGTGAGTTCAAGTGCTGATTAACTCCAGATTAATTCAGATCCTTTTCCCAACAGGCTTTAAAATCATCGTAGCATGTCGTAAAATTTGTACTTAGTAAAGCAATATTAGCTTGCTAAGCTAAGAGCAACAGGAAGGTTCCTGCTCTGCTCAAAAGCAAATACTTCTTTATACACGAACAAATGCTGTTTGCTTGTGGCCTGTAACCGGATTCTAATTTTACTCAATGATAATTAGCTCATGACTCACTGGTGCTCTTTTAACCACATCATTGTTTATGTACCTGTGTTGATGTGTCTTATTTGTTTAATCCGAGTGATTAAATGAACTTCATTTGATTTTGCAGGGTTTCCTGCCCGAGTCCATGTTTGACCGTCTCCTGACCGGGCCGGTGGTCAGAGAAGAAGGGGTCCGGCGCCGAGGACGAAGACCTAAGTCTGAGATCGCTAAAGCAGCAGCAGCTCAAGCTTCTCTCTCTGCAGCTGCTTCAGCCTCTACCTCGGGCGTGAACCCCTTCCTGCTGAACGGCCTGTTTGGAGGAATGGACCTAAGCAGCCTGCAGAACCTGCAGAACCTACAGAACCTGCAGCTCCTCATGGGCTTGTCTCCTTCTCTGGGTGCAGGAGCTGCAGATAATAAGAATGCCGCCACCATGTTGCCCCTCATGCTGCCTGCCATGGGCGCGCTGCCCAATGTCTTTGGCCTTGGGGGGCTTTTTGGGGGCAACATGGCCGCTGCTGCCGCTGCTGCTAACTTAAACACGAATACAAACCCCACGGCCGCTTCAGAGTCTGAGGAGACGAACAAAGACGGAGAACCCAAGGAAGGAGATGAGGAGAAGAAGGAGGAAGCAGAGAAACCTGCCGAGACGGAGTCGGGCGACGCAAACGCGGCTGCCGCAGCAGCCAATCTGTCCGCCAGTCCTCTGGCGTTTAACCCATTCCTGCTCTCCACCATGGCTCCCGGACTTTTCTACCCCTCCATGTTCCTGCCCCCTGGCCTGGGCGGTTTGGGGCTGCCTGGCTTTTCTCCAGCAGCTCTCACTGAGCTCCAGAACGCGATGAGCGGCGCTTTAGGAGCCACTGGGGAGGAGAAGGAGGCAAACAAGGAGACGGCGCAGTACCAGGATGCGGTGAAACCCAGCGGCACTCTGGAGAACAGCGACTCTGAGGGCGAGAACAAGACCGAGGATCTGACCGGAGCGGCCGAGGAACTGGACTCCATGGAGGCAGGAGAGGAAGAGGAGGACGACGATGATGATGAGGAAGAAGTTGGAGAAGAAGACGAGGACAAGAGTGACTGAAGAGAGAAATCCACCTGACTGACTTTCTGCCTTTTACCTCTGAGGGCTTTTTTAATGAAAAACTCTACTGATGTCCCAAACTCTGAATTTTTATGTAATTTTTGGTTTAGTTTTTTTTTGGATAAAAAAAAATACCATGATGAGGGAACACGATGATGTCGTCTCTGCAGGACTCCAGTGTAGAACACGCATACGCGCGCGCACACACACACACACACACACACACACACACACACACACACACACACACACACACACATATATACAAACACACACACACACACAGGCTGTAGTGGACATGTTCTGGATGTGAAAGGGGTTTGGTTTTTCGCCTGTGATGTGCTTTGTAGAGGGGGCGATGACTGAAACATCCCGAATCCTGTTAGGAATGAGAAAGTTCCGATAGTGCTGTGCTGCTTCTTTCTGTTAAATTTATGTTTATTGTTATTTTTTTTCTCTCTCTCTACTGTCCATATTTTAAACGGTGAGTGAGTAGCATCTCGATGAGGAGCGTTCAGTGGCGTACAGTTTTAAACAGCATTAAGACGAGCGACTCTCTCCAAGCTGCTGAAACCAGAATTGAAAAGTGAATGAAATGAGGATTTTGTTTTTGTCGTACTGTTCTGCTGAGGGATGAAGTTCTCACATATCAAAGCGTACACTCGGACTGTTCAAGTCTCTCACACTGACAATCTATACGGGTGAGGAGACGCTCGGCCTGTGGAGACAGCAATAACCGAAGGCAGCTCCTGAATGTTCCACTTTACCACGGTGTGTGAGGGGGTGGGATCAGTGCGCGAGTGTGTGTGTGTGTGTGTGTGTGTGTGTGTGAGAGGGGGTGGGATCGGTGCGCGAGTGTGTGTGTGTGAGGGGGCAGATCGAGGTGTGTGTGTGTGTGTGTGTGAGAGGGGGTGGGATCGGTGTGTGTGTGAGGGGGTGGGATCGGTGCGCGAGTGTGTGTGTGAGTGTGTGTGTGAGGGGGCAGATCGAGGTGTGCGTGTGTGTGTGTGTGTGTGTGTGTGAGGGGGTGGGGTTTCAGAAAATGGACGTGTCATGAATTATTGCGGTCGAATTGTCTCATAACGATCTCCACGTTGATGCACTGGTGTAAGGATGAAATCAGGTACCTTTATCTATTTGAATGGACTTTTTGTTACTTTAGCCACCAAGCTGAACAGCATTACCTCAATTCTAAACTAGCCTTGAAGTTTACAGACATAAACGTTGTAAATGTTGTTTTTCCTTTATCTTTTGTGTCTCTTCTTTTTTTCCCTTTTTTTGAAACATCATGTATGATGAACTGTAAATGGCTGCCAACTGTAGTAATGATGCTTTTAATAAAAGTGACTCATGATATTCGCATAGAAACCAAACCCTGAGTGATCATCTGTCACTTCATTAATTAATCACATTATTAATGTAATCATCTTATTTATATAGCACCCCATTCGCTAAACCATTCAAACTGACGGAACAAAAACACTGAGTATCAACGCTTAATAAGGAAAATAACTACAAATGCAGAGCAGAAAAAAATAGTGTTTAAATACAGTTGAATGTTAAATAATGCAAATATAAAACGTAGAAAAATGCTAAAGGAGGTGTTTTTTAAAATGACTAATTAAGGAAGGCAATTTTATTTATAGAGCACAAATTTTTAACACGACCGTAGCTGATCCAAAGTGCTTTACAATAAAAAATAAATCTGAATTTAAAAGAGAAAAAAAACGAAATTAAAAAAAAAAAATCAAAAACACAATTTACCACCAGTTCAATTATTCAAAGTACGTACACAGCATCACTCAAATGCTAGAGAGTAAAAATAAGTCTTTAAGCTGGATTTAAAAGCATCCAGTGATGGAGAAGCTCTGATGTTCAAAGGTAGACTGTTCCAGAGCTTTGGGGCAACTACTGAGAAATCACCTTTTGTTTTACAGCGAGAACTGATCACAAGATCTTAATGACCTAGAGACTGTATATGGCCTAATAAGATCACAAATATAATCCGAGGCAGAATTATGTAATGCCTTGTATGCAAAAAGAAGGATCTTAAAGTCAACTCTAAATTTTATAGGAGCCGGTGCAGAGAGTTCCGAGACAGCGTAGGCTGAGGTAAGCCAATCGAGAGGAAATTAGTGCATGAATAACAATTTCTAGATTTCTCTTTGCTAGAAAGTGCTTCACTTTTGCCACTGAGATGAAAAACTCTTTACAGCTGCATTTACATGTCTAACTGGAGAAGAGGATCAAAAAGGACTCATGATTGTTTAGGTTATTACTCAAGAAACCTAACTGTTTTAATGGAGTTGTTAGTAGCAGCTTTATGTATGTGTGAGAGTGAGCTTTAAAGTGTGTGTGTGTGTGTGTGTGTGTGTGTGTGTGTGTGTGTGTGAGAGAGAGAGAGAGAGACAGAGAGGCCACAGGCAGAGCACTGGACGTGTTTAGCATCACTGAGAAACACTGGAGTATTTTATACTCTGCTCCTCGTAAGTGAAATAATCAGACCCGTCCGTTACATAGTTCATAAATAAAATATCCATTATTTATTCACCTACACTGGGAAATGACCTTTATTAAAGGATCAGTTTAGTTAAAATGTGTGACATTTCTGTTGTGGCTGAACCTCGGCCTGTGTAGCCTATTATCTCACTCGTTTACTGGCTAAGTAGTGTTTATAAACTGTTTTATCGACATTGTCCCAAAGCATCTTTAGAGAAATCCAGATTATAGATATAAATGTATCCCTAATGAAGAAGCCAGAGGTGACAGTAGTGAGGAGAAACCCTGACAGGAACCAGACTCCAGAGGAAACCCATCCTCATCTGAGCGACACTGGACAGTGCGACTATAAAGCAACTGCCAGACGCTGTGTTCACCACTGAACGTTCATCTCATCTCATTTTATCGTGTCCTCTGTTACAGGTACTGTAGCTAACTTTACACGTTATTTCATTAGTTTCCAGAACATTACGGTTAATGCTCATTACCTGAGCTGTCGTTAGTTTACTAGTAGTTTGAGTAATAATATTACAGATCGCACACAATATCCCGACTGACTCTCTGATAAAGAGCAACCCGAGGCTTTTCCATCTCTCACACAACTGCTGACTGCTAACCTGCGCGCGCGCGCGCGTGTGTGTGTGTGTGTGTGTCAGAGTCAGAGAGAGTAAGTGTGACTGGCAGCTGCAGCCATGATGTCCTTCATCACAAACTGTCTTGCGAGTGGTGTCGTTTCATCACACTGTAAGAGAGCATCAATCACACACACTTCCATTACAGGTTCATAAACACAAACACACTGAAATCTCTCAGCTGAAAAGACCAACATGGGTTTTCTTTTCTTGAATCGACACTAAACTCACCCTGAAGCTCAGCTGTAAGAAGCTGATTAATAAAAGCTAACTGTGTAACAGTAATTTAATGCACATCTTCGACTGAAAACACGAATAATGATAAATGTAATGTAAAGTGTAGGGGGGCAGCAGGAGCTCCCTGGTTAAGGCACTGAGCTGCTGATCCAGAGGTTGTAAATTCCAGTAATCCCAGTGTTGCTGAGCAAAACCTGAATCCTTCCACTGCTCAGCTGTGTCCTGTCTCAGCTGCAAGTCACTCTGGATAAAAGTATCTGCTGAATGAGGTAAATGTTTGCTGGTGTTAGGTGTAACTGTAGCTAAACAGTGTTAGAGCCTTAAAGTTTTTGTGTGTGTTTATTTTTCCCCATTTTCTCCTCAGTTTGGTCACCTGCCAGTTCCCTCCACCAGGCAGCTCTCATATGATGTCTGGGGAAGGTGAAGGCTAACCAACCACATCATCTGAATCTGCTCATGGTGCGTTATAGAGCAGCGTAACGCACCAAGTGTGTGTGTGCGCCAGGTATCAGGTGTTTCCGTGACATGCGCTGAAAGGGAAAAAATCAGAAATGTTTTCTGTATTCGTTCTGTTTAGCTTTTGCAAGTGAAATCTGACCGTATGTTTATTGTGATAGTTAAAGTTTTAACAGGGTTTAAATGTAAAGCTGCCCAGCATTATGTGGCGCAAAAGATGCAGCACTGCCCCCTACAGCTTCAGCAGTGTACTACACCACTTGTGTGGTTTTACATTGCAATGCTTTTCTACTATCAGTTAATTAAATAATGTATAGATTATAAAAATGCATGCAGTGATGAATCAGTTTTGTTGACTAGTCACTGCAGTCATACAGAACAAAGTGCCAGGCCCATAGTGCCACTGCACGTCTTTCTGACACTAACGTATGCAGAGGGCACAAACACAACAGGCTTCATGAAGTCCTCCAGGATCGAAACGATTCACTTATTTCTCTACACAAAATACACATTTCTGTACAGCATCTGCTGATAAATAACATGGAGTTTGTTTTTGTGGTTAAACCCCCACTGATCACATCAAGGTGTCTAACAGCCTTCCACTTAGTGTTCGGGGCTCAGACACAGTCTCAGTGTTTAAGTCTCGGCTGAAAACATATTTGTTTAG
>CM074929.1:24303389-24318242 GCA_037576815.1 Pangasius larnaudii
CTCTCTCTCTCTCTCTCTCTCACACACACACACACACACACACACACACACACACACACACACACACACACACACTCACACTCGAACTGTTCTAATGTAAAACACATCTGAGCTTTAATCGGATTCGAGGATAAATAAACGTTTCCTGTGTTCATGGGGATTCTGTAATAAAGTTCTGACTATAAGCACATGAACGTTCAGAAAGAGTTAAAGATGGAACTTTACCCGTCGGCTCGTCCTCGTTCTGTTCTTCTACAACATCCTCTGTTCAAACATTACAGAGAGAAACACGTTAGTAACGACACAGAGCTGAAATTAAAATACGAATTTCTAATCTCTCTCATCAATAATCTCTTCCTTATCAAGCAGCTAAATCTGTAAAAAGGGAAAATACAGGAATAAACGGAAAAAGACGGAAATAAATGGAAAAAATAAAAAAACTTCAGTATTTGAATTATCGTTGATGTTTTAGTCAGGTTCAGTTATAAGCTTTGTATCTGTATAAAGGTCCATTAGAGAAATGCACATTAAAACACAGCAGTGTGATTTATTGACCAACCTGCATCTTCTTCTGGTTGTTCATCTTCAGTTCCCTCCTCTAAAATATATATAAAAACAGTGTTGGAGACACGCAGTGCTCTAATTCTAAAATCAGAATTAATTTAAACACATTCATGTCATTTCTGCTAAGTAAAGATTAAAATCTAAAAGCATTACATTACAAAATGAACTCACCTGTTTCTTCTGTTTCTGTGTCGTGTGAATCTTCTGCTAAAAACACATTTCAACATTAATAATAATAATATTAATAAATTTGATTATATATAGCACCTTATATTATTAATGCAGAAGTGATATAAGGCATTTATAAACGTGTTTGGCAGAATTACACTTCATCTGTATACAGTAAATACACAAGATGTGCTGCATAAGTATTCACCCCCCAACCTTTCCACTGAAATGCACTTATGTCATAAATCTACACAAAACATCCCATAATACTGAAGGGAGGGGAAAAAACAATATAGTTGGCAAAAATATTTACAAATAACACTTAATTATAAATTTATATAAATAAGTATTCACCCCCGTCACTGTGAAACCCCTAAATTGTCCCCTAAAGTGTCACCTGATCCTGGAAGAACCCAGTGTTAGTAGAGAACATACCTAAACAAGCAGCGATCAAAACAAGTTCAGGACAAAGTTCTGGAGAAGTATCAGTCAGGGTTTGGTTATTAAAAATAAAAGTCCCCAACTCTGAACATCCCACAGAGCGACATTAAATGTTTTATCAAAAAATGTATTTATGTACATCAGGGTTTCCGTTAGCCGGTAAACACCGTATTTGACCAGTAAAAACTCTTCCATGCCCAGTGAACCCCTTCAGGATGAACTTGCACCAAGCTAAAAAGGTTCTGAGATGAGGTTCTGTTAGAATTCTTTGGGCCCAGGTGGTCATCTTGAACAAGGGGCAGGGCTTATTTGATTGACATGCTTTCAAAATGCAGAATGCAAAACTATCTGACTCTAGTGTGATAAAATTAGTGCGGGATTTAACATGAGGGATAAATTTAAAAATGTAAAATTATTTATTTTTTTTTATTTATTAATTAATTATTTATATCCGGAATTTATATATTTCTGTAAAGCTGCTTTGTGACAATTTCCATTGTTAAAAGCGCTACACAAATAAAATAAAATAAAACTGAACTGAATTGAAGTGTACAGTTTAAGGGCAGGGATGCAGATAGCGGTATCGTGTATCGCTACGATGCCACGCTCATTAATTCATGAAAAATGTTCCGAGACCAACGTCTGATACCAGGTGCTACTATGTGACGTAATCGTAGTGTACACGCCTCTTAATGTAGCTTAAACAGTGTGAATTCATACCCTGCTCTTCTTCTGCAACCTCAGGCTCTTCTGTGAAGGCCTCCTCCATCACTTCCTCTGCAGGAGCTGCCTCTTCATCAGGAGCTGCCTCTTCTGCAGCCTCTTCAAAAGGGGCAGGTTCTTCTACTGTTTCTTTAACAGGTGCTACTTCCTCCATTCCCTCTTCCACTGTTGAAAGCTCCTCCACTCCTTCAACTGGAACTGCCTCTTCTACAGGAGCTGCCTCTTCTACAGGAGCTGCCTCTTCTACAGGAGCTGCCTCTTCTACACCAACTTCAACAGGGGTAGATTCTTCTACTGTTTCTTCAACTGCTGCTGCTTCTTCCGCCACTTCCTCAACTGCAGTTGCAATGTCCTTAAGGGCCTTTTCTACAGCAGCTGCTTCTTCAAAAAGAACTACTTCTTCAACAGGAATGGTTTCCTCAACTACTTCTTCAACTGGTGCTCCCTCTTCTGTCTCCTCTACAGAAAGTAACTCATCTATAGCCTCTCCAATAGGGGAAGCTTCTTCAACTACCTCCTCATCATGAGCTGGTTCCTCCATAGCAACTGCCTCAGCAGGGGTAAGTTCCTCAACTTGCTCTTCAACAGCTTCCTCAGCTTCCTCAGCTGGCTCTTCAACAGCTTCCTCAGCTGGCTCTTCAACAGCTTCCTCAGCTGGCTCTTCAACAGCTTCCTCAACTGGCTCTTCAACTGTTTCCTCAACTGGCTCTTCAACTGTTTCCTCAACTGGCTCTTCAACTGCTTCCTCAACTTGGACAGGTTCCTCAACTGCCTCTTTAATGGCCTCTTTAACAAGCACAGCTTCTTCTACTGCCTCCTCTTCCACTGACACTTCATCTGCTATTTCTGGCTCGTCCTCCACCACTTCAGGCTCTTCTTCAGGAACCTCTTCTTGTTCTTCCATCAATGGTGTTAATTCCTCCTCCACTACCTCAGACTCCTCCCCCATGGCCTCAGGCTCCTCCCCCACAGCCTCAGGCTCTTCCTCCATGGCCTCAGGCTCCTCCCCCACGGCCTCAGGCTCCTCCCCCACAGCCTCAGGCTCCTCTTCCACGGTCTCAGGCTCCTCTTCCACGGCCTCAGGCTCCTCCTCCACGGCCTCAGGCTCCTCTTCCACGGCCTCAGGCTCCTCCTCCACGGCCTCAGGCTCCTCCTCCACTGCCTCAGGCTCCTCCTCCACGGCCTCAGGCTCCTCCTCCACGGCCTCAGGCTCCTCCTCCACGGCCTCAGGCTCTGAGGAATGCATTTTAATTTTCTTAATGTTGTGTTTATTGCTGTACTTAAATGATTATTCTATTACATACAAGATATTTCTATCAGCCGCACCGACTGTATCAAGTCCAGAACCTTTTCTTTTGTTCCACATTTCAAAAGGCTGAAAACCTGCATCGATTTGACGCCATGGATTTTGGGAAGGATCTCGGTAGAATGGTGTGGAAATTTAAAAGGATGGCCACATGAATAGTGCAATACTGAACTATACTAAAGCTAAATGTTTAGATGTACAGTATACACATTCACAAGCCACATTATTAGGAACATTATAAAATCATGCAGATACAGGTCGAGCGTTTCAGTTAATGTTCACATCAAACATCAGAATGAAGAAAAATGTGATTTCAGTGACTTTATCCGTGGCATGGTTGTTGGTACCAGATGAGCTGGTGAGTATTTCAGCATTTTCACACACAACAGACTCTAGATTTACACAGAATGGTGCGAAAAACAAAAAACATCCAGTGAACAGCCAAGAATAATGTACTCATTCATACACTCTGTTCGATCTGAAGCCTAATCTGTATATAAATTCACTTTTTTTTTTATTTTCTAATGTACACATCATACCACTTGTTAAATATCTCAAGATCAGCTTAACATCTGTGATTTATTCATACCTGCAGGAAGTTGAGCTGTTTCTTCAACTTTAGCAGCGTGGATCTGTTCCTCTACGACAGGCTCTGAGGCTGGAGAACAGACGTAAAGTTGCTGGATTTGCAGAAATATGAGCAGCTACAATTTCATCATTTTCCCTGGTAAAAATAATTTATACAGGGTGTCCCAAAAGTCTGCATACACTGGGGAAATTAACACTTTTTAGTAAAATATTTTTTAAAATATTTTTTATATTTTTTTCAGAAAGCCTCATGATTATATATATATATATATGATCATTCTCATGGCTGGATCGGGAAGCTGAATTAACAAATTCAAAAAGACTGGAAGTGCTGCGAATCAATCGAGAAGGGGACGTCCACGAACATCCTCTGACGAAGACACAACCAACGTGCAGGTGGCAAACACAGTCCCTGTGTATGGAGACTTCTGGGACACGCCGTAGTTTAATTCTCAGAACAGTTTGTATTTTTTAACAGACTAGTGGTTTTCACTTCTATTTCAACATGAAGCATTTGCTAATTAGCTGCTTCATTAATGACAGGATGAAGGATAGGTGTGTGGGACAGTAAAGAACAGAAATGTGGAGTGCATCGATATTCCACTGCTACACAAGATAAAGCAAAACCGCTGTTTGATACTAACAGACATCAGCTCAGAGAGTTAAGCATGACGGATTAGAGACTTTACTTCTTCAGCTGGTTTACAGAACTGTGATGTGTAAAGTGTGTGGTTATAGCAGTTTATAAACGTGTTGTGTGATCGAAACATGATAAAACTAGTCATTTCCAAACCAGTGTGTTTATCAGGGGAAATGAACCAGCAGTGCAGGTGGATATAAAATACGGCTGTCAAATAAACGGGGTTAATGATCCACTTTTCTCCAGATAAGGTTTTATTCTGCTCGGTTACTGGAGCACGAAGGTCAGTGCCAGTGAAGCAACGTGCAGCAGAAAGACGAGCTACGCTGGTATACAGCCTGTTAAAATTAGGTAAATATGTAAGAAAATGAATGGCTATAATAATGGTTTCTACTGAAGAAGAGCAGCAATATGAATTCATCATCAAAGTTTATTCCTAAAAAACAAGATGATGTTAACATTAATTTATTCCTAATAAATTAAGTTTGCATCACATGAATGATCACAAATATCATGTGTTTTAATTAATAATGAACTAAAAGCGTTTCTCGTGTGTGATTTACCTTCAGCAGGAGCGGACGGTCCAGAGGCCGTAACATCAGGCTTCTCCTTCAGTCCTGAGGGTTTCACATGTGGATGCACACATGAGGCATGACGTCTTACAAAAAACACGTCTCTCAAATGTAGTGCAAAAGAGATGAGGTTCAAATAAATGATGTCTCATATAACCATAATTATCTAACGGTCCCTCAGGTACTCAACTAAGCTTTTTTTAAAAACATGGACTGATGTTTGGTTTACTTTTGTTCCACACGTTTTTATTCATGAACACATGAAAGGAAATCAGAGAAATGACAGATCAGACAGGAATTTTACATAATAAAAGGCTCAATCTGTCTTCAAGAAACAATAACAATTAGTTCAGTATCACTGCGTCTTCGTTTCTTCATCAGCATTTAAAGGCTCATTCTGAACCGTCTCTTTACTCATCTAGTGACAAATCCAAGCGCTGCTTCAAGTGTTTATTCATTTCAGTGAAATCAGACATGGAGCCAATGTGCACACTACAATTCACAAAAAAACAAAAACAAAAGTTAAATAAAAAAAAGCAACTACCTTCTAAAATGCAGCAGGTCTCTGAATAAAATGCCTAAAGGTAAACGTGATGGATATGTTCACTGTTTAAGTCTTATTTTATGTAAAATTGTTGTTACTCTGTGGATCATTAAGAGTTTTTTTTAATTTAATGTGTAAAACTGTTTTCTGCACCATAAACCTGTTCAAACAGGACGACTGAAAGATCCATAACTGGGCCAAAACCCTCACAACACACTGTTCTTTACGTTAATGACATCTTACTGCTTCTTTTTGGGCTTTTTAGCTTCTTTTCCATCTTTCTCAGGTTTTCTATCCAAGACATCAGCAGCTTTATCAAGAGTTTTCTTCTCTTTCTCTGGCTTTTCCTTCTTTTCCTCTTCTTCTTGTGTTTTTACCTTCTTTGCCTTTCTCTCTCTCTCCTCTTTCTCTCTCCTGATCCTCTCCATGGCCTTTTCCACATCCTCCCTCTCTATCCTTTCTCCCTCCTCTCGGAGTCGAGCCTCAGCTCTCTCCCAGGCTTTAAGCTCCGATTCCTCTCGGATCCGCTCCAGGACCTTCTCCTCCTCCTCCTTGGCCAGGATGCTCCTCACCTCCGCCAGTGCCATCTTGGCAATCTTTCTGGCCTCCACTCTCTCGTGAATGATGGTGAGCTGCTCTTTAAGAGCTTCTCTCAGTTTCAGACCAACGTCTTTGGCGTGAGATTGTTCTACAGAGTGAGAGTTTTACTGATGTAATCATTACAGCTGAGTGTTTAAACACCACACAGCAGGCTGTTCGTGCAAATCACCAGAGTTTAGTCAAATTAAAGATGCAAAACCATCACAGCTCTGAACAATGTCATGTCTGGATCACTGCATAGTTATTTACCTGTAATAATTAATTATTTTTACATTTACTGATCTAGTCATTCCTGCTGAGTAGCTGAGTTACATCACCGCTACAGGCTGCGATGGCGAAGGCTAACAACACGACGAGACGCTAACGGTCCTGGTCTGTACACATCAACATCACAGACGCTGTGATTGGTTTTTCTTCCTCTGATTGACAGGTGATAGAGGAAGGATGTGTCTCTCTCTCTCTCTCTCACTCACACACACACACACACACACACACACACACCAGCAGGATGTCAACTCACAAAACCTTAAACAGCCAAACAACTCGAGTTACGTTTTACTCTTTTACCCAGAATTAATTAAAACAATGAGAAATGAAGCACATCATATATCTGATGGTTAGAAATCCATTTTCAAATCAACACACGTTAAAGCAGATTCTCAAACTCCACACATTCTCACAGATCTGTTAATTAGCATCCAAACTCAAAATCTCAAAATCTCCATGCAACTTGCAAAACAAAACGCCTAATTTCACACCAAGCGCTGGTTTGAATTAAAATACCTCTTTTCTTGGACAAATCTCCTGGTTTCTCCTCTGGTACATGAGCAAAAAAACCACACACACACACACACACACACACACACACACACACACACACACACACACACAGTAAATAATCGTCTCAGTAAACACACTTCCTGAACGTCTCTCATTTATAATAAGGACATACAAGAGACGTCGTCTATTTTACATGAAATCACAAGTGTTGCTCTCAGAGATGAAAATCCCATAATGCCATTCAGTCTGAAGAACACTGCTGACATCCTGCGATCTTAAACCAGGAAAATACAGAGTCAGTTACTTTTATGATGATATTTTTAATATAATTTGTATTTTAAATACAGATGAAATCTTTGTAACCCGTAACATTGAAGTGAAAGTTTAATATCACCACACGCCTGCTCTGTAGAACTCGGAGAAAGTGCGTGTGTAAATGAGTGCATTCAGGCTTAGAGAATATATCTGTTATTATTATTATTATTATTATTATTATTATTATTATTTATTAACAGCTTGGCTCCTTATACACAACACAGAGCTGAAACAGTAAACACTCAAGTGCATTAGTGCAACTGTGCTCATTTTAATGTTAAGGATAAACTGCATGTCTATTTTCCTTTAAACAAACTATAGAATCTCATTTTTACAGAAATCTCCGTTTCAGGAATATAAACTGATGCTGCAAAGTAAATATTATAAAATACATTCAACAGCAGGTTTGTCACGTTATTTATTTTTTTATTTTTATTACAGAAAACAGTTATGAAGTGTTTACGTATGTTAAATAAAACATTTCATTTGTTAAATCGCTAACCTCAGTTGTTGATATGACGCTTTACCTTCAGCTGAAATGTCAGAATTATGACGAGTTTATCATCACACAAGACTGTTAATGTTTTAAACATCAGCACGGCTCAGAAGGTTTCTGAGGTAGACAGCGTTTCTGAGCGCTGCTGGTCGTTTCTGTCTCCATCAGACTCGACACTGAATTTAAACATGGCACTGTTCTTGTCCTTTGCAGCCCGAATGTGACGCTGCTGAGGTTCAACTTTCATTAAAACACTGTCTAAGAGGTTAAGCCGCTGTGGTGATGCAAACAATTAAAGTAGGCCTAATATTACACCGAGTTCGTTTCTTGGTGGTTGAATTCACCAGGTCAAGAGGACGTCTGTGTCATTCGTTCCTTTATCTACTTTTAACACGACTGAGGTCTCTAAAGCAGCAATAATGTGTTAATAACATTCACATTTCTGATATAAAACAGTAGATCTGAGTAAAGCAGGAAGTCTCAGAGAAATTAAATGCACATCTCAGAGAGAAAGTTAATTAGAGTCCAGTTAATTTTCTTCACTACAGAGTTAATAAACACACTGCAGGCTGAAATTCACCTGAAAACACGATTATTGCTCTGAAGCTCGTTAGTGATAAAGTGATTAAATGATCCACAAGAACAACACAGGAATTGTATTAAATGTGTTAAATAGTAAAACCTGAATACGTCAGTCGTGTGTTTGGGTTTAGAGTCAGTTACAGAAGCACAGTGAGGCGCAGACACACGGCAGAAGAGGAAACGTGTAAAATGTGAAAAACGTGGAACTGCGCAGGAATTTTGCAGAAGACGCGTGTGCTGATAATCTGTATGTTCAACATGCATATCCTCAATACCCCCTCAGTAGGGCACCTAGACAGGGAACACTTTAAGCAGGGTGTATGTGTGTGTGTGTGTGTGTGTGTGTGTGTGTGTGTGTATGCGCGCGCGCACATGCGCAGGAGGTCGGCTGTTTCCTAAAGCACCTTATAGACCAAAAAGTAGACATAAGATTACATTTCCACTGTACAGTTTAGTTCAGGAACATCAGTGTGTCTGCTTTAGCGTTAATCAGCTCCTCACTACTGCGTGTAAAAAGCCGAGTTTGTGTCTTAGATGAGAAACGAGACATGGTGAGTAAATGAAGGTCACATGAAAGTCATGCTGATGAAGCTGAATGAGTTACTGCTGAGAATGTGATAAATACGGAGCGATAATATCGTAAACTGGGATAACAGATCCAGTGGTTATGGTAATATATAACTATTATATCAGCACAGGCCTCGTCTGCAGATAAAAGCGATGTTTTATATCATTAAATAGTTTTTACAAAAGTGTTGCAGAAGGCAAACAGCCGTGTTTTATACACAGAATATTTACAGCTGAAAAACGTCTCAAGAATTTTTCGAGTCCTTTGAAGTGACTGCTAGAAATAAACAAAAAAACATTCCTTCCTTATGAGAGAAGATCCGAGTCTGAGAATAAAATCTCCTCCAATAAAATGTGTGTGTGGTGAAAAATCAAAATTACTGGTTCTGAAGTCCTAAAATGACGCACGTCTTTTGACCCTGAACCCCTTCAGTCTGAGACGTGCCGGAAACGTCGTCTGCCGTAGCTTCAGATTCATCGTCCTCAACCGTTTCAAACGGACTCATAACGTCATAGAGGAACGTGAAGAAGCCTTGAAACCAATCAGAACCTTCTTCAGCTAAAATATCGAGCACTTCCTCGAGGGACTCAGAGCTTTCTGTACTGCCGTCTCGAGTCAGTCCTATGTAAATGTGGAACAGGGAGGAGAGAGAGAGAGAGAGAGAGAGAGAACAGCAGAGGGAAAGAGAAACAGGAGACACGGCGGTGGAGCAGGAAAATGGAAAAACAGAGGGAGTGGAAGTTAAAGGTGAGGTTTAGTAGGAAACTACAGCTGAAGAAAATTAAAAAGTCATAAAGCAAAGTTAAAGTGTGAGAAGCAAAGCAAGAGGCCATGCAGAGACACTACAGCTGTGCACTAAAGCCCGCGGGTGTGTACACGACAAGCCTGCTTTATACTTCTGCGAGAGCATATCTGCAAACACGCACGTGTCTGTGCTTCAGGGCACACAGCCATCTGTCTGCATTTTCACGTGAACACGAGGGGAATAATGACAACACTACAGCATGGGCAGAACGTAGTTTTGAAAAGTGTGGAGGAAAGAGAAAGAAACTGTGATTGGCTATAAAACAAGCCAGAGTTTCTGAAATGTTTTCACTCGTCTGTGTTCAGTGGTTCATCTACTGAAGAACTTTAAATGAACTAGTGTTTAAATGCACAATTCTATCAATCACTGAATGACGACACTTTCGATTTTATTATTGAGTTGCTGTTGCTTACGTCACCTGCACTGTGTGTTTATCGGGAGTGTGTTAGAGGAAAGAAATCCTGCAGGATTAAACTGGACATTATAATGAACTATAGCCGTTATAAAGCCTCTTCTGATCTGCTCGTACTGTTCATGCTTTATCATAAGCCTAGTTCACACTGCACCAACAGACTGGTTTTAAAGTGGATGATCCTTTTACCACAATCAACATTTTACTATTACTTGTGTCTTTATGTGTCGTTCTTCGCCTGAAAAGATGAAACGAAAGAGGTTGCGGGTGAAGCCTTGGTTTTTGTGATGCGAGAAACATTTACCTTTACAGCATTCGATGTTCTTATCCAGAGCGACTTACAGAAGAGCTTTGAAGTCTATCAGTAAATACATCCTGATACTGGTTCACTAGGTCACAGACTAGGAATACCATCAGTTAGAGATGCCATTTCACCCGGTGAACGTCTGATGATGACACTTCGCTTCTTGGCAACAGATGGTAATCTTTGTTTCATCTTTAAAATCCCAAACAAGACAATTTATGTGGAAATGTTAATATTGCAATTTCCAAAAGCGATGTCTTTGTACTGTTTAATGTTCACAGAGGAATCTTTTCGAAACCTGCACTACTTGTTTCCAATTGGATGCTCAGCTTACTTTTCCTGAGCTTATTTCTGAAGCTGTCTACCATTTATGCAAATGTAAGTGAGAAACAATTTTGTTGCAATTTTGCTTCTTACTTCATGAAACAGTATACGGAAAATCGCATATGGCTAGCGGATGATCCCGGACAAAACGCACAGGCTTCCGTTTCTATGGAGTTTTCAGGGACGCTTTCTTCATCGTCATGGCAACAGGTTGTGCCCAGGTCAGATTACATCAGAGTTCACTGGAAAATCCTACCACACTGCTCAGACATGCCACCACCTGACAAACACATGACTGAACATGATCAGTCGGTGAAAAACGCTGACAGGGTTAACAAACTGATCTGACAAAACCCGACACGCGTGTCTGCTGGCGCTGGTCGACGTCTGTGAGCGCGGCGGGAACCAGACTGCAGAGAAGAAGCTTTACTGCAGACACCAACAGCGTGAATCAGTTACAACTAAAGTGAGATTTTTTTCTGATCAGATTCTGTCATGAGTTATGTAGTGCAAGTTTTTTTTTACGAACTACAGTTTAAAAAAAAAAGGTGGCGTTGCCACGCCCCCACCCCTCCAGTCCCAACCTGGAATACGGAAAGTTCTGGAAGACGAGAAAGGAATTATTTACTGTTTAAACTTAAGATGTATTTGTGGCAACGTTACTCTGAAAGCCCTGATGAAGCTGCAGAAAGAGTCTCAAGCCAATCAGAGCTCACCTGAAGGCCAGGTGACTCGAAGCACAGTGAGCACACAGTGAGAAAGACCGCCTCTGTGCATGCCACGCTTACCCATAATCCCCCTCACCTCAAACACACAAACACAGTATAGAGCAGAAGTATAAAGCAGCCCTGAGCAATGCTGCAGCTAAACTTAATTATGATAAGTAAATCTACTAAATCTACATTTACATGGTGGAAAACTTCTGATTTAACACACACACACACACACACACACACACACACACACTTTTTCATGCACATGCAGTTTGTATTTGCGGTGGAACAAAAATGAACCAAAATCAGCCATGCGACAAAAACCAGAATGTGATAAATATTCTGTGATAAATCCTGTTATATACTTTGTGTTAAAGTCTGTGATAAATGTGAATAAGTTTGTGCACCCACCCAGTAGGACCTTAGCGTCTTCCACATCGAAGTCTCCATCACCGTCAGCATCATAGGACGCGAGTTTACCTGGTGAATTCAATTATATTTAATTCAGTGATTTTATTCAAAATAAGACTGAAATAAATAAACTGAATTATTTTACGCTTGTGTGATTAAAGTAGTTTACCTACAGTTTAGACATTATGATGACTGTCACTCTCATTGTTCACTTTATTAGTCTACTAGTCTCTACTAGTTCATGCTTTTGTTACTTCTGATCACATTTTCCCTGCAATCTGATGTTTGATATGAAGGTTAACTGAAGCTCTTGACCTGCATCTGCATGATCTTATGCAAATGTGCTGCTGCCACAGGATGCATGAATGTACAGGTGCACACATTTTCCTAATAAAGTGGCCGGTGAGTCTTATGATTTCTATGTTCTATTATTTCTATCTTGTTAATGAGAGTTTGTGCTCAGCATCGCTGAGTGATGAAGGATGACATATTTCATGTATTTTATTGAATTTAAAATCATACCTTGTAAAATCTCTGAAATATTATACCGCAAGTCCTTAGCCTTGGCTGCATGTGAAATTAAGACCAGAATATATACATATATACATATATACATATATATATATATATACACACACCAATTAAAATATTATATTATAGTTCAGATAAATAAGGACAAACAGAAATTTACACATGCTGATAATCAGTTAAATGCTGGATGTTTAAAACATCCCTCCCACTTTAGACCACTGAAGGGAACACACGTGACGTGTCTGAGAGACACGTACTGTACGTTTTAATGTAATTTTAATGTACAATATTAGGTTTAAAAATGACATCTCCTATAAGACACACATTCACACTGTGAAAGATGATGCAGATGAAGACAGACTCACCAATCACTCCCTGATAATCCACCAGATCAAAATAAACGACAGCGACGGAGGTCCAGACGCCCAGAAGAGCCAAAACCATGAACCAGGTGAAGAACGATGTCCCACCTGCAGCTCCGCCCTTTTTCCCATTTTTATTCACCTGCGGCTTGGCGTCTAAACAACAGGACACAAATGAGCACAAACACCAGCGTACAGGATTATAACAGAAAGGCACAAGTGTGTGTAAGTCACCAGTTACAGCTTTTAAACAGTAAACAATTACATATCAGTACATACGCAGTGTGCAGCAGCTCAGGCCTGCACACACACACACACACACACAATTTATTTATATCCACTCAGCAAGTAGTAATACAGGACATACGTAATAGAGATGCAGAACACAGAAAAATACATCATTCCACAGTTAAACATGGACTGTATCAAGATTATCAGTGATATAAATAGCAGCTCCGTCTCCATACATGACGGCAGTGAAAGCAGACACTGAACAGTATTCTGTTAGCTGTTTAGCTCTCCGTTTAGGCAGCGCTACCAGCTGTAAGCCCAAAAGTTTGTGAACGTGGTGATGGTGAGGATAGAGACAGTGATAGTTTATGCCGCAACTCCAGCAGGATTTTAAATTACTCCAACTGCAATGCTGCAACTCCACCTGCAGAACTGGACGGCTCGCATTGTTACTGCGTCAGAAAATTTACTTACACCAGCAACGTGTGTGAAGTTTCAACACTGACTGATGATTTATTTTCCTCAGTGTGAACAGAAATAAAGAAACAGAAGAGCAGAAATAAAGTCTCAGGCTGAACATGTGGTGAAAAGGTTAGTGTTATAAATACACACACACACACACACACACACACACAGCAGAGAGAGAATGAACAGGTGCTGAGTCTCCTGTTCTTCTAGGTCACACACTTATTATAGAGAGAGAGAGTGTGTGTGTGTGTGTGTGTGTGTGTGTGTGTGTGTGTGTGCACGCATGAATTTCACTGAACACCTTGGATAGCCTTAGGACTGCAATTGCTAAGAACAGTTTGCACTCAAGCCTCCATCACTGCACAGCTGATAACTTCAACACAATAGACTTCAATTTAAAACTATAATGAAGTCAGAAATAACTCTGATGCTCATATTCATAACCTGCTTATAAGTTACACAACTGTGCCTTTTGACTCTATAGCACACAGAAGGGATTTATTTATAATCGCACTATCCGGTGTCACCCAGATGAGGATGGGTTCCCTTTGAGCCTGGTTCCTCTCAAGGTTTCTTCCTCATATCATCTCAGAGAGTTTTTCCCTCAGCTCTGTAAAGCTGCTTTGTGACAGTGTCTATTAAAAGCGCTATACAAATAAAATTTAATTGAACAATTAAAGTTGTTTAAAAAGAATCATTTCACCAACACACACACACACACACACACTCGTACACTGTTATATATAAAATATAGTCATAGGTACTTAAGTAGATCTGAATCACAGCTCTGAAAATAAAGATAACTCCATCTTGTAACTGATCTGAACTAAACAGATGAACATCTCAGTTTCTCTGTAAACATCTCAAACTTTTTCCAAACACTCGGTTTTTCCTTTACCTCCTTCTTCATTCAGCACCGTCACCTCGGCCTTCGGCTCCCCCATTGCTCCACACACGAGCGAGAGCGTCTCTCAGCTCAGGCACGTCCCAAACCACAGACCCCCAGAAGCTGCACAGCCTTTTGTTCCAAAACAATTCATCATGGAACCCGGACAACCCTCCGGTTATTTTTAGACCAGCAGTCAGCCAGTGACCCTCTCTCTCTCTCTCTCTCTCTCTCTCTCTCTCTCTCTCTCTGTCTCTCTCTCTCTCTCTCTCTCTGTCTCTGTGTGTGTGTGTGTGTGTGTGTGTGTGTGTGTGTGTGTGTGTGTGTCTTAGTGTGACAGCATGAGAGTGTGTGTTTGTGTTTCTTGTTACTTCACTCATTCAATCTTAACTCAACAACCAATCAGAACACCCCATACTGCTCTCAGGTAATTTAGATAAATTTAGAAAAGGTTGTAGCACAGCAGCTATGCTCGTACTTACATAGGAATAACATTCATGAAATGTATCAGTCAGGATT
>CM074929.1:24318342-24330294 GCA_037576815.1 Pangasius larnaudii
AGTAAAAGACCTTGGTGTGATTATCGACTCTAGTCTTTCTTTTGAAGCTCATGTAGATAATATAACTAGGACTGCTTTCTTTCATCTCAGAAATATTGCTAAAATAAGAAATATATTGTCACTACATGATGCAGAAAAACCAGTTCATGCTGTGCATGTTACTTCTAGGTTGGAGCATGTAAATATTGTATGTATGGATGTTTGTGTGTTTGTTGTGTTGTTGATGTGGGAGAATGTACACTATTATAATGCCTTACTGTCTGGATGTTCCAGTAGATGAATAAACAAGCTGCAGTTAGTCCAGAATGCAGCAGCAAGAATCCTTACTAGAACCAGAAAATTGATCATATCATCCTTATCTTATCCTGCATTGGCTCCCAGTAAAAATCTGCATTGAATAGAAAATAATGGCCTATAAAGCACTGAATGGTCTCTCACCACAGCACCTGAGTGACCTTTTGGTCCATTTTGAAACTCCTTGCCTGCTTTGATAGTAGTAGATAGTAGATAGCAGGTAGTAGTCTACTACTGAGCTGTTTCCTACAACGCAGCAAAGCAGACAAAAAGTCCTTCGTGGCTGTTTTGAGCACACAGACTGGAACATGTTCAAGGAAGCTTCTACTTATGACTTGGTCACAGATTTGGAGGAATACACAGCAAGAATGTCTGTGCAAATGCAAATGCATAAATAACGTGATTGCTTTCAAGGCCATCATTAGTGTGACCTACTAAAAACCTGAGACACTGCCTTCAGGTCAAACAACCAAACAACAAAGCAGCCCTCCACACAGCAATAACCAACCTGTCTCAGGTTATCAGAGAGGTTAAAGAGAACTATACACAACGCATCCATGGACACACCTAATGGACACACAGAATACGTGGTGATATATGTCAGGCTATTACTGACAACAAAGCTACATCACATGTCTGTGATGGTGATACCTTGCTCCCAAATGCACTTAATGTTGTATGTGCATTGCTTGAGGCACAGAACAGGAAGCTGGCAACAAAAACTATCCTAACATCCACTGACCACTGAACTCGGTCTGTATGCAGTAGACATCAGTAAAACTGCCCACAGTTAACTCAAGGAAAGCTGCTGATCCTGACAGCATAGCTGTTTGGGTACTGCCGGTTAATACCGCTTACTCACGACTGTGATGCAAAGTACACCTCAAATCAAGTCTGCTGTTAATTATACAGTAGTAGTTCTCATCAGGAACAGTGACGAGGCAGCATACGGGGGGAGGTGGCACAGGTTGCAGTACGGTGTAGAGACAATCATCTACCTTTAATTATCGACAAAGCAACTGTGGAAAGCTCAGCAATGTCTTCACATGGTGAGCGCAAGTCTCGCCCTTCCTATCCTCACCACCTTCTACAGGGGGACAGTAGAGAGCATCCTGATCAGCTGTCTTACATGGGAATTGCATACCAACTGTCCGTTATGGAAACAGTTTCAGACCACTAGAACCTACAGTGGATCATGAGAACAGCTTTGAAGATTATCGTGGTTTCTCTACTCAATACTGACACCTTTTTGCACAAATTCTGCATCTAACAAGGCTATGACCCCCTCACCCCTCTTACGGACTCTTCTGCCACCTGGCAGAAGGTACCAGAACGTCTGTGCCACCACCACTGCCATCAGCTTCTTCCTGAGGGAATCAGAACATACTGCTGCCTGCCAACACTCACCACTGTGTGGCCATCACTGCACACCCAGCCTTTATAATGCTTCTGTGGGACACATTTTACTACTGATCTTCCTGCTCTACTTTTCTCTATCTTTTATTCCTACCGAACCGCAGACAGGGTAGAGCCTAGTGTTACCAGATAACTCTGTTCTGTTGTTCTGTCTAGTTAGTGCACTCTGTCCTGAGTATTGATTAATCTGTGCGTTTGTGGTACATTTTTTTTCATCTCACATACTCATATCTGTGTTACCTTCTAGCTCTCTCTTTTAGTTATGCTGTTATAGTTAATCAGCATAACTACCAATCTATCACCTCCCCACCCCCACAGCTGGACGAGCGCTAAACTGAGCTAACACTGAAGAGCAGAGCTGCAACACAGCCATGTCTCCTTTTTTTTTACTGCACACAGGATTCACTCAGGAGTTTTAGAAACATGAACAGAACCATCTCTCTGTGTGAGGAACTGCCTACAGAGTGCAGCGTCAGGAGCTACAATCGGCTGTTTAGTACACGTTCACATCAACACACACGCACACCGACATGCACACACATCAACACGCGCGCACACTGACACACACACACCAACAGGCATGCACACTGACACCCACACACACACACACACACACACACACACACACACACACACACCAACACGCGCGCACACTGACACACACACACCAACAGGCATGCACACTGACACCCACACACACACACACACACACCAACAGGCATGCACACTGACACACACACACACACACACACACACACACCAACACGCGTGCACACTGACACACACACACACCAACAGGCATGCACACTGACACACACACACACCAACAGGCATGCACACTGACACACACACACACCAACAGGCAAGCACACTGACACACACACACACACACACACACACCAACAGGCAAGCACACTGACACACACACACACCAACAGGCATGCACACTGACACACACACACACACACACACACACACACACACACACACACACCAACAGGCGTGCACACTGACTGACACACACACACCAACAGACGTGCACACTGACACACACACGCCAACAGGCGTGCACACTGACACACACACGCCAACAGGCGTGCACACTGACACACACACACCAACAGGCGTGCACACTGACACACACACACACACACACCAACAGGCGTGCAAACTGACACACATATACATCAACACATGTGCACACTGACACACACACACACACACACCAACAGGCGTGCAGACTGACACACATATACATCAACACATGTGCACACTGACATGCTTGCATGCTGACACGCAATCCAACACACATGTACACTGGTGCACACACATACCAATACATGTGCACACTTAGCATCCACACCCAGTCATTCAACACGCATGTGCAGATCAACATGTGTGCACATCCAGACAATGCAGACACTCTCACAAACACGTTTACAGTCAGCACCACACAGTCAATCGACACACAAGCGTGCAGAGGCACGCGCACACACCAGCGCGAGTATACACCTGCAATCGGTTAATACACACTAGGACACAACGAAACACACTCACACATCTGATCTGAGTCACCGCTCATGCGGGGTGTTTAGTGGCAGCAGGTTTTATGTTATGAAGTAAAATGGGTCATGACAGATTTCACGCTTTACCATGTGTTCAGTCCCTGGAGAGTCAATCACAGACTGAAAGAAGGCGCAGGAACATAACATTACTCATACAACAAAATAAATTTAATAAAGTAACAGCTTTTACACAGTACACACACAGTACACACACAGTACACACACAGTACACACACAGTACACACACAGTACACACACACGACAATGAGGCCAAAAGCTCTGGTGTCTTTAAATCTAAACATATCTACTGACTGTTGAGTATAAACAATGTTCATTAAGACACGAGTCACTAAATAACTCCTGAATCAACAGTCTTACGGAATACACTGATGTACAACTACAGGAGAGTTTATTACATAAATATTACAAAATAAACTCTGATAAACTCTGGATAATATCTCTATATCTCTATACTTCAGTGTAGAGGATAAGTATATGTTCACAAATATAAGAAACACCATAACACTCCATACAGTGTATTTATCATTTTATGAAGACTATTACTGAATACTATTAGGGCAGAGGCGGCTCCCGATGGTTAAGGGTTCGGTGTTACTGATCAGAAGGTCGGGGGTTCAAGCCCCAGCACTGTTGGGCCCCTGAGCGAGGCCCTTAACCTTCCCTGCTCTGGGGGGCACCGTATCACTGCTGACCCTGACCTCTGACCTCTGACCCCAACTTCCTCATGCAATATGCACAGTACGAATTTCACTGTGCTGTAATGTGTATGTGACAAACACAGGCTTTATTATCCAACACTGAAGAACATCAGCAACATCCACGTATAAGAAAGAACCTGGCGATAAACTGCAGCTAAAGCACAGGACAGCGTTACTACAGGATCACAGCGAAAGCCTTCACAGCACGACTGATATTCCTGTGGACTGAACTGCGCAGGTATAATATTAAATTATTACTACACTACGTTAGATTAAAATAACTAATGTAGTAAACAACACTGCAATATAAAGACTGTATTACAAAACCTAACCCTAAAACTCTAATCCTAACAGTTACAGAGACTACAAAATTATAATCACTACAAAATAGAAATAAAACCTGCTCACTTACAGACTGTGCAGAGCTGAAACCAGTAAAATAGTAAAAGTATATAAAGTATAAGTGGATAAAAGAGGAGGAGGGTCTGAGAGCTAAAGGCCACGTGTAACTTCACCAGACACTGAAAACCACACACACACACACACACACACACACACACACACACACACACACACACACACACACACACTCATACTCTCTCTCTCTCACACACACACACACACACACACACTCATACTCTCTGTCTCTCTCACTCTCTCTCACACACACACACACACACTCTCTCTCTCTCTCTCACACACACACACTCATACTCTCTCTCTCTCTCTCTCTCTCACACACACACACACACACACACACTCTCTCTCTCTCTCTCTCACACACACACACTCATACTCTCTGTCTCTCTCACTCTCTCTTTCTCTCTCTCTCACACACACACACACACACACTCTCTCTCTCTCTCACACACTCACTCTCTCTCTCTCTCTCTCTCTCACACACACACACACACACACACACACACACACACACACAGACCTTCTGTATAAATATGTAATAAATATGTTATAACTCCAGCACACACCTGAAGGCCAAACACAGTCAGGAAATGTTACACAAAATTACAGACTATTACAGTCTGCCATAAAGCAGCTCCAGACTGTAATGCTGCTGATAATATAATTAGATTATTTTATATAAATATAGTTGTGTAAATGTAGTTATAGAATGTGATTTGCATTCATGCTGCATGAAGATGAGCTGGTTTTCATTTCTGTTCCTTGAGATCAGCTCTGTTTCTGCATTAATAAACACATTAATCTTACTGCAGGATTAATCTGAAGCTCTTTTTCTGCAGAAATTAATCTGAACTCAAACTTGGGGAATTAGCATACACACCTTTCTTGCTTTGTCCTCGGGGGTTTTTCTTGGCGGCCATTTTCTCTTGTCGGTTCTTCGCTTTTGTCTCTTTTCGCTGTGTTTAATCTGAAATTCACTCCGAGTTTAATGTGACAGAATTTTGTAGAGATCTAAATAATGAAACTCAGTAAAAACCAGAATCAATCCCTCCTCCTGCACAAACTGAAGCCTCATAGCAACCCGACCAGCATGTTTGAGTGACTCAGCATTCAGCCAGTGATAAGCGCGGAATGCAGCTGTAGGCGGGGCGGAGAAAAAAATCCAGCCAATCCCCATGCAGAAGCGTCTGCCTTGATTCAATCGTGTGGATAGCCGCGGGTTAAACCCCGCCCACTGCATGCTCTGGAACGTGGCAAGATGGAAGATTCCACTTATCGCGATATTACAACTAGTGTGTGTGTGTTTTTTTTTTTTTTAACTTATCGCGAGAATTCGCCTCCTGTGTTTACTCCGTAAAAGATTAAAATAGAAAAAGCGTTATATAATGTTATATAACTTTATTTTAAGATTGTGTAGTTGTTTAGCGCGATCACAAGAAGGCGTGAGGGCTTTAGTTTTCTGAGTGGGTTTAGATTAGAATGAAAATTTGTACAAATGTGCAACAAATCGGCAAAATACCACCAACGTGTGTGTAATTAAGTCACACCCTCAAAAGAACATACAACATAAAAATGGTTAACACAGTCCTTTAACACTGTGTGTGTGTGTGTGTGTGTATATGTGAGTGTGTTCAAGTGAGTGTGTGTATGTGTGTGTGTGTGTGTGTGTGTATGTGAGAGTGTGTGTGAGTGAGTGTGTGTGTTCATGTGTATGTGAACATGTGCACTCTGCTGTATGTTCTATACAGTGAGCTGTGGTTCCTGAACATTTTGTTCTCAGTACAGAATGTTTCAGAGCCTGGAGTCCCTCCCTCTTTCACTCCCTTTGTGCTCCATCCTGAAGCCTGGAGCTGAGACGGAGCTGAGACCCCTTTTCCTTGTCTCACTTTCACACTTTTCTCACTTTCTCACATTCACACTTATACAGAATATTTGCTCCTATTGATATGCAGTATTGGGATGTTAAGTGTCTTTCTTCTACAAGTTCACTGCAGGTCATAAACCACAAATTAGATCATATTTACTTTAACAGAGGGAATATTTGATGTCTTTCTAGCTATAAAAGGAAATTTTATAGTGTTGAGCAGATGAGAATGGGCTGAAGCTGTGTTTAGTGACTTTAATCCATTGCAGAAATAAAGGAAAGTGATTGGATTAAATCACCATCTGATTTCCTTTTAAATGATACTTCCTGAAGCACTAACACCTAAACACACACCAGTGTGAGAGTAGAGTTCAGAGTGTGTGTTCAATTAGTGTGTTTAATCAGCAAAACCATCAACACAATCATAAACTGAAATGCAAGGCATGCAATCTTTATTTTACTTCAAAATCAGTCAGTAACATTTTGTGCTGTGACGTCATAAACCTGTAATATAAACACAGCACACACACTTCAGAATGGTTCTGAATAACTTCCGGTTCTAACGGAAACTGTTATTCCTGAATGAATCTAATAAAAAGCTTGTAGGAAGTTTAAAAGAAAGATTTAATCCTGTAGTTCCTTTAGTTTTACAGCAGGACGCGACACTGAGACACAAAAGAACAG
Organism: Pangasius larnaudii; assembly: GCA_037576815.1. Taxonomy (NCBI): domain Eukaryota; kingdom Metazoa; phylum Chordata; class Actinopteri; order Siluriformes; family Pangasiidae; genus Pangasius; species Pangasius larnaudii. The sequence continues at coordinate 24,325,305 of CM074929.1, forward strand.
AGTTTCCTCCTGATCATTTCCTGTGTCTTGTATCTTGATTGTGTTCTGATCAGGTTTTAATCCCCTGCGTTTGCACCTGCAGTGAAACAGGAGTCCCTTCAGTCAGGTCAAACCCTGAAACACCTAAAAACCGGAAAACTGATGTTTTAACGTCATCAGCTAATTTGCATATTTATGGTAATACACAGCTATTACAGTAAATATGTGGTGATGTCTTAATTTTACTTATAGTGTATTCTCTTGTTAATAGTATGATTCCAGTCTGTTTTCCCTGTGTATTGTACATCCTTTTTGCACATTCCTGTACATATAGTTCATAGTTCTTATTTCTTATTAATTTAATTAAACTTTAATTTAGTATTTCATGCACAGTGTACAGAGGAGTAGGCCAGGTTTCCATTTCACTGCAGGTTATATACTGTATATAACTGTGTATGTGAACATTCTGTATCTGTATTAGGTTCTTACATTCGTAGCTGCTGATCGTCTGCACACATTGAACTCATTTTTGAGGTTTCAGTGACCGAGTGTCTGAGGCAGGCGTTTGCTGCACCTGCACCCCAGTGACTTCATGTAACCCTGTGTTTCGAGGTGATCATTTACCAATAAGATGTCGATCCTCCTTTTCTCCATAACCAATCATATTGTAGAATTCTGCCGTATATGAAGTAACGTATGTTCTTCAGTGTGGAATTTTCTCCAACAATATGCAAATTATCTGATTACATTAAAATAAATTCTTTCTGTTTTGTTCCTGTTTTTATGTGTTTCATGCATCAAAATAGTGCTTTTTTGTGGAGCTTGTAAACTCTCTAATGAACTGTAAACAGGGTCAAAGGTTCCAACACAATGAGATAAATCCAGCATGAGAAATGACTCTATTTGTTATCTAAATAAAATAAATTAATCAGTTACCTTCACATATATAGTACATAAATTAATCAACATTAACAGCACTGAGAATACAACACAAGCTTCACTGAAAAATCAGTTTATTATTGACAGAGACCTGCAAGTGTGTTTATCCTCTAATATAAGAGCAAAGTTCACACACAAACACACACAGGCAGAACATCAGCGTGATGGTGGCATTATCAGCTCTGAGACGAGTTGCCTGCTAAATCCACACACAGACTCTGTAGGTAGCCTTCAGCCTGCAGGATGTGCTGCGTCCATTCCTCACACAGCTCGTCTACACTTGGCCCTGAGCCGCCCAGATCCAGCGGGAGGATGGACTGAGGGAAGAACTGAGCGAGGCTCGTCATGTACGAGCTGCTGTGGAAGTGAATCTACAGCAAAAACGCATGTTTATTATAATCATCTTCTCGTTTACAATCACTCACCAGCTGAATGCTAAAACCATTAACACAGTGGCTTGGTATTTATAGGATTCAAGGAGGAAAGTGCTACATGAACAGCATTTAAGTCTTCTTTGTTACATTAGTGTAAACATGAAATTTCCTCAGATGATCCACACAGGACTCAGTAAAGGTGAAGCTCTAAATAAGGTTCTTCTTCACCTGAGAATCACCCGGATTTCATATGCACATACAGAGACTTTCAACAACATCACAAAGTGACTGTATGATTTAGTATCTGGTATATAGATTCTGCCTTGTTCATTACGCATCCAGTATATCCAGATTTCTGCACAGCTGTTTTGTGGCAATGTCACAATTATTGAAAGTGCTATATAAATAAAACGGGACAGAGTTGAATAAATATTGTGGTCATATAGACATTATTATCATTCTTCTTTTCACCTTGTATACATTTTTAGACATCATGTGCACCATAGGGAGCTCTGGCCGTAGCAGCTTATGACTACTATCAGAGCTATGAATCTATCCTCATGCTGATGAATTGTGTTTGGTGTTAGGGAGACATGGCCATCAGGGGAGACACGGCTCCACATGAAAACACCTGTGATTGTGAACGGTGTATGGTGGAGTGGCTGCAGCTTTATGTCCCAGGCCATCCTCATGTCTGTGTTAGCTTCTGGCTCTCCCTTTTATTTATGCTGTTACAGCTAGTCTTGCCAGAGTCCCTGCTTGCACTCTGCACGCAATGTACATATTCTTTAACCATTATGTGACAATTAAATCTCTGTCTCTGCTAGCTATACATGCTACTCCTGAGATACCAGTGATCCTGACTCCTTCTGCTCTCCAGACCTGCCTGATCCATCCTGATGCCCTCACTGGTGCTGAGGATGGCCTCTAACATGGACAGCCTAAGGTTACATGAGATTACTGTGGATGGAACCACTTAGAAAACCATGAAGATGGCTTTGGACTGCATCTGATATGACCAATTTTGCTATGATGGCTTAGCACTCACGTCTCCAACAGTTGATAACTTCAACAAAATAGACTTAATGCAAACAGTTTCTTTAATTAATACCAATAATATAAAACTACTGATTTACACTAAATGTTCTCGATGGTACCCTTAGTCCCTGACCTGGTGTACTAGCATGAGCAATAGCACTTCTATAAGTCTGTCTGGATAAGGGCTGAATATGCTTTATGAACTCTGGACATCCGCCAGGGTTCCTTGTCCTTCAGATCGTACACCAGCTCAGTAAGAAGGTACTAGGGAATACTGCTGCATATTTCATATTTCATTCGTGACTTTGTTGAAGGTCTTGGCATGAGTGTTCAGGTGATTCTCAGCACCCAGGGTAGTTCCCTGTGGTTCACAGAACTACAGTTAAACACATAAAAGCTGTTCAGGAGACACTCTGCTTATTAGAGAATAGGAAACAAAGTGTGAAAAGAATGAAAGATAAAGGGTATAAGGTGAAATGTGAGTAGTAATGAGTGATAGTTGTAAGGTAAACTGTGAAAGGTGAAGTGTAAAATATGAAGAGTGAAATAAGAAAGGAAGTGTGGATGGTGAGGAGTGAAGGTGAAGTGAGAAAGGTGAAGTGTGGAAAGTGAGGTGTGAAAGGTGAAGTGTGAATGTTGTAGTTTGCTAACCCTCTGTTTAATTTTCTCAGGCAGTAGTGGTTTGATCATTGTGAACACAGGACGGAAGAATCGGGGCTCGTTTATGAAGTGGATCCCGCGCACCTTTAAAGGAAACGAGTCCTGAGAAAAGGAGAAGTGAAACATGATTATTCATGTATGTAAAAATTGATTATATTCTGTGCACTATATCGTGCACCATGATAGGTAGTGTACATATGTCGTACAGTAAGTAGCGTGCATATGTGATAAGATAGCATCAAATCCAGCAGTAATTATAAATACCTCATAAACTCATATAAATTCCTCATTAACATCCTCCTTCTGTTCCAGTAAAATACTGAGGTAGAGAAACTTTAATAACTTTGTACCGTGAGAACACAGGAGATCTTCTTCGCCAGTGAGGGGGTGACTTGGAAGGCATGAGAGAAACACCAGCCCTGAAGGTCAAAAATAGCTTTGATTCCATTTCTCTGAGTCTCACTCTCCTGAACAATCAGCTCAGACGTGATGAGACTGACACGGAAAACTTCATATGCCGAAAATTCTTTCGGATTCCATTGACCTGAGGACAGACAGATGGAATAATCTGGTTCGTTTTTATATGTCACAGTTTGCTCAGTTCTTCCCGAACGGCTTTTACACATGTTTATGTTATGCTGGTAAAATAATCTCACCATCAGCTCTTTTAAGAGCTCAGTGTTTTATCTGGATAAAATATTTTCTAAATTAGTAAAAATAAATTAATATTCTGAATATCTGAATACTGACCAATCCTGTAAATTAACACTCTGCTTCCGGCAGCATCTGTGGACCTGAGAACTGCATGGTAATTGTTTTTCAGGAGGCCAATGATGGAGGATGGTCGCAGATTAGCACTTATTTCAGGACACTCTTGTCTCCATTTATGATAGTTAATCAATAACTGTGGAGAAACAACATCTTAAATGTGTAATACATAAACCATAAATGTATAAACATAATAACACAGGTTCTGAGAACAGAGTCAGGTTTTTACAGGTTATTTACTGTCACATGACTCTCTGCATATTTTCACTTTGTGACTCAGTGTTAATGCACATTAAGCACTAACCAGACCTGGATTATAGCAGGGGTTGGTTAGGCTGAAGCCCTAGTGCCTGAGCTCAGAGGGGCCCCTGGTTGGTTGTTGTTCATGGCAGTTACATGTTTGACAAATAAGAAGCCTAATTATAGGGAATACAACTAAGAGCCACATAGTGTCTACACACTGCTTTCCGGGCAAAAAACAAATTTTTTAATAATTTCAGGCAATCTGCAAAATATTTTTCCCAATGTGGATATATCCCACCTCACACTGCCTGTTGCCAATGTGTCAGGAGAGCACTACTTTTATAAACTGCCTTTAAATTAAAACAAAAAATTGTTTGCAGTCTTCTATTGGACAATAGAGACTGAGCTACCTGAGCACATGTCCCTGGAATGTGTTGTGGTTAGAGATATGGATTATCAAAGGGTTCGCCTCTCGTAAGGCCAGGAAGCAGAGCACCTAATGGTAAGATGCTCTAAAGCATGTGTCAAACTCAAGTCCCTCTGCCAAACATGGCCTGCTGCCTGGTTTAGTTATTATGTTATATATTTTATATTGTAAGTTATATATATATATATATATATATATTATAACATTTTCACACTATCTATGTTATGGGGAGTGCTTGGTACAAAGGTGAAAAAGTACAGAGCTGGGCCCACTATCCAAATCAATAAAGGATCAGAAATAAAAGGGCCTGAATGCAGCTCTTGGGCGAAAAAAGTAGTATGTGTAACTTAGACACGAGGTCAGTTGATGCTGCCGGCTGCAGGGGGTGAAGCAGGGCGGTTGTGGGCCCTGCTGCAATATGCTAAGCACTAGGCTATTCGCAGGCCTAGTGAGCTGTGAGGAGAGTGCACTAAAGAGGGCGGTGAGCCACCACCAAGCCCCAGAAATATATATATATATATATATATATATATATATATATATATATATATATATATATATA
>CM074929.1:24359659-24371612 GCA_037576815.1 Pangasius larnaudii
ATACCTTTGAGCCCCTGAAAATGGAGGTACTTTGTTGAAAATGGCTGTAATTCCTAAATGGTAAATGCCATATTTTTTTGGAACCTTTTAAAATAAAGCTGAAAGTCTACACTTCGGTCACATCTTGATTGTTTTATTTCAAATCCGTTGTGGTGGTGTATAAAGGCAAAATCACAAAAACTCCATCTTTATCTAAATACTTTCGGACCTAACTGTGTGTGTGTGTGTATATATGTGTGTATATATGTATATATATATATATATATATATATATATATATATATATATATATATGCTATCTCTAGGTAATAATATTTGTAAAAATGGTATTAGCTTCTACTGTTATGAGAGACGAGACACCAGCTTAATATAGTTGAGGAATGTGTAAAGGACATTTGACACTGCTCAGTTATTTCCTTCTACTTAATTCTTACAAGAAGTACTACTAGGATCACAGGCAGCTAGAAGTAAGCTTTCTGATTACATAACTGTGGATGGTCTTTCTGTTTCATCATGTGCAGGAGTAAAAGACCTTGGTGTGATTACTGACTCCAGTCTTTCATTTGATGCTCATGTAGAAAAATGACTTCATGCTTTTGTTACCTCTAGGTTGGATTATTGTAATGCTTTACTGTCTGGATGTTCCAGTAGATACATAAACAAGCTCCAGTTAGTCCAGAATGCAGCAGCGAGAATCCTTACTAGAATCAGAAGATATGACCATATCACCCCTATCTTATCTACACTGCATTGGCTCGCACTAAAATTTAGCATTGATTATAAAATATTACTATTGGCCTATAAAGCACTGAAAGGTCTCGCCCTGCAGTACCTGTGTCTCCTCTGATGTCTCCTCTAACTCCCTCTCTCTATACACAGGTAGAACCTTCCGTGCCCACCAGGACTGGGACAAAGCATGGGCAGGTCTGCAGGTGCGACGGAGATCCTGTGAAAATACTGATCTGGATCCCTGATATGCCACTGGAAGTTTGCTGATTGAGCAGGAACATACCATATGTCAGTGACTATACAAAGGAGTACATTTCAGGCCTTAGTGGACTCGGAGTGTAACCAGACCACTGTCTATCAAAGCCTGTTACAATGAGGTGCATTGAGCAATGCATGACTGGTGAAGGTGAGGTGTGTGCACGGGGATGTTCACGAATATCTGCTGGTGTCAGTCATTATTAAATTCCAGGGTCAAAAGCATTCAGTGGAGGCAGTGGTTATTCCTTGCCTCACCCATCCACTAATTCTTGGGACAAATTGGAAAGGGTTTAGTGTGGGAAATGATTGTGGATGGGTCCTGCAGTAGTGAGGCATGGAGTAGAATGTGCTCAGCATTGGCTGGGGATGCAGTGCCGGGGCCGTTGATGTCAGTTCCGCATCAGGAGAACACGGAGGGTGGGGAGGGCTGCACCGCCTCCACTCTTGGGAGAGATTCCCCTCGGGGACCTCCCTTTGGACCACTTGCATGATGCCTTCGACCATGTCAGAGTAATTGATGGTCAGCACAATCAGCCTAATGTGCTCTCTTCCCCCTGTATTTCTCAGTTATTAAGGATAGGTCATATTTGAGTGATGCAGGACACTTGAATTAAAGAAGAGATGACCCAGTTGTTGGTCCCAAAGAGCCATCAGGAAATGGTATTCCAGGCAGCTCACTTATGATGGCTGGACACTTAGGGCAGGATAAGACACTAAACCGGCTAATGATTTATTGGCCAGGCATTCACAGTGATGTTCGCAGGTGGTGTGCAGCATGTTGCCAATGTCAGCTGGTGAATCCACCGGCTACCTCAAAAGTGCCATTGTGCCCATTATCCTTAATTGAGGTCCCCTTTGAAAGAATTGGCATGGACGTCATTGGGCCTTTAGAAAGGTGCATGAGAGGATATTGCTTTGTGTTAGTCCTGGTGGATTATGCAACGCAATACCCGGAAGCTGTGCCTCTGCACAACATCTCTGCATGCAGTGTTGTGGAGCCATTCTTCTGCATTACCTCCTGAGTCGGGATCCTGAAAGAGTGACCGAGTGCCTGACCGACCAAGGCACTACGTTTATGTCACGGACACTACACATGCTCTATGAATTATTAGGGATTAAATGCATTTGCATCAGTGTTTACTGTCCACAAACTGATGGCCTGGTGGACCGGTTTAATCAGGTTCTAAAAAAATATGATTCCTAAGTTTGTTTATGATGAGCCCCTCTTATTTGCAGTATGAGGGGTCCCGCAAGCCTCTACAGGGTTTTCCCCATTTGAATTATTGTACGGGGGTAAACCTTGTGCCGTCTTAGACGTCATTAGGGAAAGTTGGGAGGAGGGACCTTCTAACAGCAAAAATGAAATTCAGTATTTTCTTGACCTAAGCGCAAAATTCCACACACTGGGACAATTGACACAAGAGAATTTGCTACAGGTGCAAGAACGTCAATCCCGGGTGTATAATGGGATACTTCTCTATGGGAATTTGCACCGGGAGATAAAGTGCTCATTTTGCTGCCCACATTGAGCTCTAAATTACTCATAGAGTGGCAAGGACTCTCTGAGGTCACACGGCGAGTCAGAGAAGACGACTACGAGGTCAGGCGAATGGATAGAGGAGATGCACGCTAGGTAAACCATCTCAATCTCCTAAATCCATGGAGAGAGATGGTTCCTGTGGCTCTGGCGAACTGGGATGTTTGGATGATGTCTCCACCCCCACACCCCCCAAGTTTGATGGAGCTGGAGTGGCTGGCTGCTTTATGTCCAAGGGTGCTCTCATGTCTGTGTTACCTGAAGATCATTAGGATTGCTGGGGATGGTGTCGCTTGGGGGTTATGGAGATAGCTTGGGGATCTCAGTTGGGTAGCTGTACTGTGATAGCTGCAGTTGCTGCAAGCAGTTTTGCACTCAGGTCTCCATCAGTGGACAGTGGATAGGTTCAACAAGCCAGACTTCATGTGAAAACTGTAATGAATTTACTGGTTGCACAATTGCACTATTTGTCCATGTAGTACACAGTTATAGAAGGGATTTATTTATAACTGCACTATCTGTTATCACCTAGATGAGGATGGGTTCCCTTTTGAGTCTGGTTCTTCTCAACGTTTCTTCCTCATATCATCTCACAGAGTTTTTCCTTGCCACTGTATCCTCTGGCTTGCTCATTAGGGATAAATTCATACATTTACAATTAATTTTGGTTTAGTTTGGTTTTGGTTTGGTTTGGTGTCCATTGTTAAAAGCGCTATACAAATAAAATTGATTCAAATTGAATTGAATTCCCAAGTTCTCCCACACCACCCCATTGCTATGATCCCCCCGGCTTCCTGTAGGTGCCCACATTAGATTTAAAACACTGATGCTTGCCTACAAAGCCAAAAACAGACCCACATACCTCAAAGCTCTTATCACACTCCGCACTGCACCACGCTTCCTCCGGTCCTCTAGCACTTCTCGACTGGTCCCACCATCTCTCAGGGTACAAGGAAGGAATGCATCAAGACTTCTCTGTTCTGGTGCCTAGGTGATGGAATGAACTTCCCCTAGATGTCCAAACAGCTGTCACTGGTGATTCTTACTGGTGAAAAGGTAAATTTTTTTTTATATAAAACCTTGCTTTGTAAAAATGCCTAATGTTTCATTATGTAGCTATTATGTCAATTTCAAGAACTCTCAATAAATAAATGTAGAATATTATTTAATAGTCTATTTTATTTAATAGTTAAGGTGTGTCATAATGAATACATGATTTGTTAATATGGAGTTTTATAGAGATTTTTACAGTATTGTTTCAGAGACTGTTTCAGAGCAGCTTTACAAACATTATCAGAGCGTTACAGCCCAGTGAGCAAAACAAGGAACGTGGCAGAACACTCGGAAATGGAGCTCAGGAGTAAGCAAGAGAAATGAGCAATGTGAAAGACTATATACGTGTTATACAAGATTAAGAATATTAAAAACGTGAGTATATAAAGAGTTAAGTGTATTTACACAAATATTTTGGGTGAGATAGACTTTCATTAATTGTTAGCTACATTAGTGTCATAGCTCCATTGCAAAACTAAAGAAGCGAACACCCAAACACATTTCAGCTGATCGGCTACATTTATGATAAAAAGACATTTAAGACAAATAAATTAAAAATACATATATTATCCTAGACATTAACTGAAAAAGAAAGCTAGTGTAAATATGCTTTCCTCCCCTTTAACTTTAATTGTTAAGTCATCTCATAAAATTTCTCAAAGTGAACATATTGCTCAGACAAAAATAGTTAGTGCACTACAGAATTATGTTATTGGAGACTACAATCTTCTTTTGCTTCTATAGTAGTCTTTTCTTTCTTCTTGTGAAACACCACTCCATATGGTTGCGCTCTCCATTTCACTGTGATGTTCTCTGCCATGCCGTAATCCTTCAGTTTCTGATTCATCTGAAGAATAGAATAAGACTTTTATTGCTAAATATTGGTAGTTAGGGACAATATCTTGAAAAACCTGTAAAAATGACAGGAACTGAACACAACAGTCAGATACATATATTACAGTGTATATGCATCAGACTTTGATGAGGACTTAGGTTCTAGCTGTAGTAGTGAGAAAGGAAATGTGCATTATAAGTGGGGTTGTGTGGAATATGAGACCCACCTCCTTCAAGGTGGCCATCTTTACTGCAAGGTTATTCACTTCCTGATTCGACTGGATCTTCACCCTTATGATTTGATTTTTTCCAGTGATTACTGGATGTATCAATTCAAACACAAACATGAACACACAATTACACTTAAATTTTAACAGTTTATATCTGTCTAAATGTGAGAATTAATAAAACTGTAACTCACCTGAGTAACAGATGAAAGGCATTATGTCTGAGCACTGTGCATCAGCAGCCTGACTGTTATATAAATAGCCACAATTTTCATTCCCCAGGGCATTATCAGGTTTTCCTGACATCCAGCTGATGGTAGAGAAGTTGGTTTGGTCTGTCCACTTCCAGGAGTCTCTGAACAGACCAAACCATGCCCATTCAGGGACCAGTGCCTGTACAAGTAAGTTTTCTGTTGCATCTCTTGCACTGGCCAGGTCTGTGTGGTGGTGTCTACAGTAACTCTGGGCTTCAGGCCATGTCATAAGATTGGAGATGTAAATATACCTCTGACTGTCAGCTTTACTGTCTGTGACAATAAAATAATCCCACATGACTAAACATGAATATTCAGGAAATGATAATACAAAAAGGTTAAAACGTAAAAGCACTTTCTACAAAAATTGATGAACATGAAAATAAATCATAAACACTGCACGTTTTGCCCTGGGTAAAGTCTAACAGTAAACCATTTCCCATGTGCAGTAAAAGCGAAAGTTTGTAAAGATTGATTGTTTTTTCTGATAGCTGAAATTTTTGTACTTGAGGACAATTTAGAAATTTTACTTAAGGCAACATTCTTTGATATAATAGAAAATATGTAGTTTCTCACCATCAAAGCACACAAAGGGCAATGTGAATGTACATGGCCTATCGTCCCAACCCCATGAACATATTGCAGCACACTCCTGATGTCCATCCTTGTTGTTAGGCTGTCCATCAAACCAACCTGTCATACTTCCCAGTATCTCATTTCCAAGGGACCATCTCCAGCTGTTGATCTCATTGTACAGTCCAATCCAAGCACTGGAACTGAATTGTTGTCTCTGTGCTTCATTCTGTAGTTGAACCATGTTGTCATTACTTTCAATGATAGCCAGGTCATTGTGGTTGATCCGGCAGTATGCTTGAGCATCACTCCATGTTTTCCCCTGCTGGATCAGATAGTATCTATGACGGACAGACTGGACTAGGGGGAAGACTCCTGTGGATGAGAGTTTTAAAGATTTTATGTGGCAGAACTTTCAGTAACTTTCTTTTTTTAATTTTAGGTTTTCAGTGTGAAAGAACAAAACTCAAGAATGCTGAAACCGACAGTAAGGCTACCATTTGAGGAGGATGAAAGCTGCCATATGCCTCCTTTCTGTGAAGCTATCATTTTAAACCACCACTTGTACTGAGCAGCTCACTGGAAAGGGTGTAGTAGGTTTCTCTCTCTCTCTCTCACACACACACACACACACACACACACACACACACACACACACACACACACACACACACACAAACACACACACACACACACACTTATTTTGTCTCACCTGTGAGAAACAAGAGTATGAACAGACAGTGCTCCATCACTGATGTGTCCTTAGGGAACTCACTACGAAATAAGAATCAGTAGTCCTGATCAAAAAACTGATAAGTACACATATCACATCAATATATATCATGATATTTGAAGTTAAACATGAATCAGTGCAGTTTTTATTCACAATCACAATAATGAAAGTCCAAGAATAACACAGTAGTCTACGGAAGTGGAGCTGTGGGTATCTGAGCACTGGCCCCTTTGCCCCTTGATATATTGTGGGGACCAAAAGTCTGAGACCACTAGTAAAAATGCTCCTGTTTGGCTTTATTTTTCAGTTTAACACAAAGGTTTTCATTACGAATAATATTATTAGCAACAACTTGTGAAAAGTGAAATCTTAGAAATATTTACATTACATAGTATTTGGCAGATAAGCTTATACTACATATGGGCATAGCATTTATTAGGGTAGCAGCCAGGTAGAGAGTATAGTAATGTCAAGAACTACTGTATATACAATATCTTTATAAAAACAGTAGCAGCAAAAAATTTAGATAGTAAATACAGAAATGCAAAGGGAGTGGGATGGTGTTCAGTTGAGTATGAGTGTGCGTGTGTGTCAGCAGAGACTCTATTGAGGAGTCTATTGATGGCTTGGGGGAAGAAACTGTTGCACAGTCTGGCCATGAGGGCCGAATGCTTTGATACCATTTGCCAGACAGAAGGAAGGTGAAGAATTTGTGTGGGGGTAGTGGGGTCAACCACAATGCTCTTGACTTTGCGGATGCAGAGACCATCTCTTTAGTTTTGTCACCATTCAGAGACAGTTTGTTGGCTCTGCACTACCAGACTTTCAGTTGCTGCACTTCCTCTCTGTATGCTGACTCGCCCAGTGTTGCCAACTATTTTGGAAAGTAGCTAAACCCTGCTTGAAAAGTAGCTAAATGTCGCTAAATGACGTAATGCGTCATTAGCATATTAATGACGTCATCACGCAGTATTTGCATTCTGCCCCTGCGTAATGTCGGCACTTCCTAACTGTTTTCTCCCCTAATCTGTGCTCACAAATTTAATATAAATATACAGCCAAATGTCCAGTAAAGCTGTTCTCAATTACATATTTTCTGTCAGTCAACGGAACAGAACTTACTACATGCTAACCAGAAGTTACTTCCATAGCACTGACAAAATTCCGGTGAACCACGATGTCATTGGACAAAACCACTGTACATGTAAGTTAAAGACAGAATATGTGCTGTGATATTATCAGTTATGTTTACGTGTACAATGATAACTCATAGAGAATGTGTTCTGCCACAGAATATTTTGCTTGTTCTCTCACTGTGTAGGCTACAAGTCACAACAATGATATTCAGCTTCAGTCAGGGACGTTAGCGATAATCTGCCCCTAGACGATAAACCTTTGGCTGAATTCTTTGTATATTTACAAATTACTTATGTGTATATTTACAAAATAATAATAATAATAATAATAATATATTATAATAATAATAAATTATTATTATTATTATTATTATAAAATACTGTGCACATTTACAAATGAACTATGTGCATATTTACAAAAAATGTGAATACTAAAAAAATGCATTTTAATCAACAGATTGAAATTGTCATAAAATGGAGTCTATGCTCAAATACTCTTTTATTATAATATGATCATTTAACTGAACAGAGATAATGAACCACACATTTATTATTTATTATGTGATAATTTGGCAGGCACAAGTGCCACAAATATGTACATAGCAAATGAAAAAGATAAAAAAAAAAATTTTAAGTCAGCCTGCCTCACAAAACTTATTTGGAAAAAAGTCGCTAAAGGGGTCTGAAAAGTCGCTAAATCTAGCGACAAAGTCGCTAAATTGGAAACACTGGACTCGTCATTCTTGCTGATGTCATCGCCAACTTGATGATGTGATTCGAGCTGTGCATTGCTACACAGTTGTGAGTCAGCAGAGTGCACAGCAGTGGACTGAGCACACAGCCCTGGGGGCCCCAGTGCTCAGTGTGGTGGTGTTGGAGATGCTGTTCCCAATCCTGACTGACAAAGGTCTTCCAGCTTACCAATCAGGTGCTGAGGAATGATTGAATTAAATGCTGAACTGAAGTCTATGAACAGCATTTGAACATATGTGTCTTTATTGTCCAGGTGGGTGAGGGCTAGATGGAGGGTGGTGGTGATGGTGTCATCTGTTGAGCAGTTGGGACAATATGCGAACTGCAGGGGGTCCAGTGAGAAGGGGTAGTAGGATCTTGATGTGCCTCATGACAAGCCTCTCGAAGCACTTCATGATGATGGGTGTGAGTGCAACAGGACGGTAGTCATTTAAGCAGTACACTGAAGACTTCTTCGGCACAGGGACGATGGTGGTGGCCTTGAAGCAAGTTGGAATGATGATGCTGCTCAGGGAGATGTTGAAGATGTTGGTGAGAACATCTGCCAGCTGGTCTGCACATCCTCTGAGCACTCTGCCAGGAATGTTGTCTGGTCCAGCAGCCTCTCCTGGGTTCACTCTGTGTAGTTTTACTCACATCAGCCATGGTTAGACAGCACCTGGTCATTGAGAGGAGGGGTGGTCTTCCTCACCGTCACGTCATTCTGCGCCTCAGACCGAGTGTAGAAGGTATTAAGCACATCTGGGGTCCTCAGCAGTGCACGCACTTCTGGGGTCATCCACAGCTTCTGTTTGGAGCATGTGGCGATGATCTTGGAGACAGTAAAGTCATCAGTGCATCTCTGAAGCTATCTCTGCTTTTCAGGACTGTTTTGAGCACAGTCTATGGTGACTTCACCAATGCATGGCATCAGTGAAGTCACCATAGACTGTGCTCAAAACAGTCCTGAAAAGCAGAGATAGCTTCTGCTGGCCAGGTTTTCATCTGCTTCATAACCGGTTTGGAGTGACTGATGAGTGGTCTGTATGCTGAGATTAACATAAAAGAAATGTGGTCTGAGTAGCCGAGGTGGGGATGGGGCTCCGTCCGGTATGCACTGGGGAAGTTTGTGTAAACGAGCTCCTGCACATTCTGCCCTCTCTTTGAAAAATCCACATGCTGATGGAATTTAGGAAGTACTGACTTGAGATTTGCATGGTTGAAATCTCTGGTAACAATAAACAGTCTATCAGGGTGTGAATTTTGCAGCTCGCTAATAGCCCCCATACAGTTCACAGAGCGCGTCTTTAGCATTAGCATTGGGGGGAATGTATACACCGACTATAATGACAGTGGTGAATTCCCGTGGTAAATAAAATGGTCTGCATCTAACAGTCTCAATCTCCACCAACGATAAGCAGTAACTAGAAACTAGCACTGAGTTCTTGCACTATTCCGTATTGATGTAAACACACAAGTCACCATCGCAAGCCTTACCGCACATAGATGCGTTTCTGTTGGCACAAAAATGAGGCTAGCTGATCTAGCTGAATGGCGGCATCCGGAACTCTGTCTCTGAGCCACATTTCCTTGAAAACAAAGAAGCATCTGTCTATAAACACACGCAGTGTAGTTTGCTGGAGTTGGATGTAGTCTAATTTATTGTCTAGGAGCTAATGATATATGCCTTCATCAGTCTAAGGTTACTAAGAGTAAATTAGGTGTGTATAAATTAGTGAAGGCGATGTCCGATGCAGTAGTATGCTCTGGCCCTATCCCAGTGCGGCGTAACCGATCATCTGCTAGCTGTCCTCACTTAGGTTCCACCGTATTGAGACTGTGTCTGTTCCCCGAGCTAAACAAAATTATAGACATACTCAGACAGTTTGTCTTAGTAACCTAATTAACATAAAATTAAATCAAACCGAATGCATAGCCAGCACCGTTGATCTCAAGCTAGGACTGTTGAATATTAGATCTCTTACGTCTAAAGCGCTTATTGTTACCTGGTTGTTTCCTTGTTGGAGACTTTAATATTCATTTTGATAATCCAGAAGACCCTCTGAGAACAGCAGTTGTGTCCATTCTTGATTCAGTAGGGTTTAATCAGAATGTAATAGGACCCACTCATAGTGGTGGCGACGTTCTTGATTTAATACTAACATTCGGATAAAATATAGAAAATATAGTCTCATGTCCACAGTCTGAAGCTTTTTTAAAATGTGTCTTGATCATAATATATCACCGTGTCAAACGTACGTTCACGTCAACAACTGCACAGAGTTTTATCAGTAATCTCCCAGATTTATCAACCATGATTGGATCACCGTCTGATCCCGAAGAAGTTTACCAGGCAACTGAATGCTTAGAATCAACGTTCTGCAACTCGCTAGATAAGGTGGCTCCACTTAAAAGAAAAATAATTAGGGAGAAAAAGCTAGCACCCTGGTATAGCGATCACACACAAACTTTAAAACAGACCACTCGAAAACTAGAACGTAAATGGCATCAAACTAAATCGGTAGTATTTCAAATAGCATGGAAGGAGAGCCTTTTGAGCTACAGGAAAGCTCTTAATGCTGCTAGATCAGTGTATCTCTCCACCCTAATTGAAGATAACAGAAATAATCCTAGATTCTTATTTAATACTGAAGCAAAATTAACTAGGAATAAGACCACAATAGAAACACGCACACAATCATTATATAGCAGCGATGACTTCATGAATTTTTTTAATGGTAAAATTGAAAATATCGGGCAAAAAATTCACACTATTAATTTAAAACCGGACCGTTTTATAACTAACCCTGTAGATGATAATATAATAACAGATCAACAATTACAATGTTTTACTCCCCTTGAAGACACCTAACTAAATTCACTAATTTCATCATCAAAATTATCAACCTGTATACTAGATCCTTTACCTACTTGTTTCTTCAAGCAGATAGTTCCTGAAAAACTCAAACCTCTTTTAACGATAATCAGTTCTTCTCTTAGCAATGGCTATGTACCTAAATCTTTTAAATTAGCAGTTATCAAGCCCTTGATTAAAAGACATGACCTTGACCCCTGTCAGCTGTCTAACTATAGACCAATATCACACCTCCCATTTATCTCCAAGATCCTAGAAAAGGTTGTAGCACATCAGCGATGCTCATACATACATAGGAATAACATTCATGAAATGTATCAGTCAGGGTTTAGGCCTCATCATAGCACAGAGACAGCGCTGGTTAAAGTGGTAAATGACTTACTACTGGCCTCTGATCAGGGTTGTGTCTCCTTGCTTGTGCTGGTTGACCTTAGTGCAGCTTTTGATACCATTGATCATGATATTCTCCTTGATAGACTAGAAAACGTAGTAGGCGTTAAGGGAATGGCTGTTTCCTGGCTCAGGTCTTATTTAACTGATGATTATCAGTTTGTAGAAATGGTGACTTCACTTCGCATACCAAGGTAAAGTTTGGTGTCCCGCAAGGCTCTGTTTTAGGCCCACTGCTTTTTTCTCTCCTGGTTCAGGTCTTATTGAACTGATTGTTATCAGTTTGTAGACGTAAATGGTGACTTCTCTTCGCATACTAAGGTAAAGTTTGGTGTCCCGCAAGGTTCTGTTTTAGGCCCACTGCTCTTTTCTTTATATATGCTACCTCTGGGCAAAATTATTCGTAACTATACTACGCTGTTATGCTGATGACACACAGTTGTATGTTTCAGGAAAGCCAGATGACAGATACCAGCTTATTAAAGTTGAGCAATGTGTAAAAAACATTAGAAACTGGATGTTTATTAACTTTCTCTTACTTTATCCTGACAAGACAGAAGTACTTGTACTAGGACCACATGCAGTTAGAAGTAAGCTTTCTGATTACATAATAACTCTGGAT
>CM074930.1:17773-34554 GCA_037576815.1 Pangasius larnaudii
TTGTTTGTGTAAAGCTGCTTTGAGACAATGACATTGTAAAAAGCGCTATACAAATAAAACTGAATTGAATTGAATTACTTAGCACTTCTGCACAACTCTCGGTGGCCAACATTACAAGCTGTTGCAAAACGTGTACTGTATAGAAAAAAATTAGTATTTTAAAAGGGACATCATAAAGTCTGCCATAAAACCTGTCTATCCATAATATTGAGGCACTTATTTGTGATCATCGTAATAACACTGTTAACACTATTAGATTAGTTTTCTTCAAATGATGCACTGTGTATCTGCAAAACACGTATAGAGCAGTAACTTCCATCAACTATTCTTCAAAACATCACTGTCACTTAACGCGCCAGCGGTCTAATTGCAATCCTTCGTACAGCCAATCACAAGCGAGCAAGCAGAGCGTTAAGTTCTGGCTGCAGATCAGACGGGATTCCTATTGGTCCACAGTCTCAGGCTTGTTCGCGGCGAGATAGTCGGGGGTCAAAGGCTACCTGTGACTCACACGAGTCAACTGGCTGAAAGCGGTAACCGCGGAAGACTCGTTACAGCTGCAGTGTCCATCGCCCCGAGTTTGAGTGAAAGAGATAAGCGCCACGGACACGGACAGAGGGCGGTGATGGAGCAACGCAAAGCTCAGGCTCCGACTCTTTCCTTCAGCGTGGAGTCGCTCATAGCCTGCGACAAAAGCACCAAGGAGCGGCGGAAAAGTTCCGAGTACCTGTTCGGGCAAAGTCAGGTCTCATCGCCCCAAAACACGGAAAGTGTCCAAACTTCGCTCAAGTCGGAGTCTCCAGAGCCTGAGGAGATACAAGCTGCCTGGGTAACTAACTCTGCGTTTTCACACACACGTAAGTTTCCCCGTATTCATTAGCTGACATTTTATTTAAATAGTTTAATTGTTTTCTTAAACAAAATAAATAAATGTGATAAACGGTAAATGCTAGGAGGTAAATCTCTTATTTAAATGCGTAGAATGTCAATATGTTTAACAAAACTGAGTCTCGCCTACATTAAAGCACGTAGCAAGCTATTCAAATATAATATAATATAATATAATAAAAAGAAAAGAAAAGAAAAGGGGTGAGAGAGAGAGAGAGAGAGAGAGAGAGCGCTCGATCCTGGTCTGGCTTGTGGTGGATCTGGAGCGAATCCCATCCCAGGAACACTGGCTGAAGCACCATGAAAACACACATTCACAGTTAGGGGCAGTTTGGAGTTGTTAATCCACCTGCAAGCATTGTTCTGGGGAGGTGGGCGGAAACATAGAGAGAACATTTTATTTTATTTCTTTTATTTTTTGTGATTTCAGTGACAGAATTCTTTACTTCCTACATAACATCACACGCATGTTTACTTAATTTTGCTCATGTGCCATTTCACCAATATGATTACCAACATGTCAGCGAGTACTGTACACTTTCATCGAAGCCAAAAGGAGTCCTGTGTTCCAGCTCCACCAGCAAAGCAGCACGACTGCAACATTGCGTGGGACAGAAACCACTCAAAAATGCTATAAACCTACATCACAGTAACTACAAGCACAAACTAAGCTAACAGTTAGTGTAGAGGTAACTCCCAACGTGGCTTTAGCTTGATGGTCCTCTCAGTCCCTGACCTAGTGACCTAGCATGAGGAAATGTTTTTGAAGCACTTCTGTAAGACGCTCTGGATAAGTACATCTTCTAAATGCTGTAAATGTAGTGTTTACACAACTGTACTGATTTCAGTTCTTGAACATGTAACAGAAAATTATATTAGAATAATAATTCCTGTACCTGCTACTCCACTACTTCATAGGCTGTCACCTGGAACTCTCAATGCTCAGAGTGTAGCTAGCTGAAACAGCTACAAAACAGAAACAGGAAAAATGCATGACCCTGATTGGTTCATCCTTTTTTCAACATCAGTACAACATCAGTAATTATTATATACACCCACTGACCACTCAGTTGGAATATGAACCGTCATAAAATCCAAAATCATCACATTGCTAAAATCCTAGCAAAGAAATGTGAAACTCAATACTATTCTGCAATTCATCAGTGATTTGTCAAATAATGCAGTAAAAAGTAGAATAACAGTTTATGTTCTTTAATTCCATTCCACAGGGCAGGTGAGTCCACAGTGCACACTGCGCAAGCACAAGTCCAACCGCAAACCACGCACACCCTTTACCACAGCTCAGCTGCTGGCACTTGAGCGCAAGTTCCACCAAAAGCAGTACCTGTCCATTGCTGAGCGTGCCGAGTTCTCCAGCTCACTCACGCTTACAGAGACTCAGGTGAAGATCTGGTTCCAGAACCGCCGTGCCAAGGCCAAGCGACTGCATGAGGCTGAACTCGAGAAACTCAAACTGGTTAATAAATCTCCACTGACACCATGTCCATCTTTTGCTGTGGCACTGCCTGTTGGGCAACCACTCTACAGCAACTCATTTCCTTACCAGAGGCCCCTGGTGCCTGTTTCGCCACTTGGAGTGTATGGAACACCACTGGGATATGGCTTGTATCACCTAGCATGAATGGATGTAATGGAAACAGCCAAAAAACCTAAACTAAAACCAGTCTGTGAATGCAAAACACTGGATCAACCAGAGCTCTCAAAAGTGCCTGACATGGAAGAGGAGGCCTTTAATCGGTAACTGATGGATTAGATATCATTACTGTGTGGGTGGATGCATTTATTGCTTTGTATTTATGTGTGTATGTGCATATGTGTGTACAGTATGTGCTTTTTATTCATCTTAATGTAATGTATTGTAATTCAAATCATTCTTTATATCAAATATTGATAGCACTAAATCAACTGTTGATTGATGTCTGCTGTTTAAATAATTGGTTTTATTGCCATTAGCGTTATACCTCAACCTAAAAACAAGCTGCAGGTTAATAGTCAAAGCTGAAGACTCAGTACATATGTTTTTGAATATAACTTGGGTACTTTGTGTGGTACATGTAATCAATCAATTTAGTTTTCCAAGGATTGGTATCAGCTTTCACCACTCACTGTAGAAAATGTACTGTTATTACTTTTTTACATTCCTTTGGTTCAAATGTGGCAATGCTAGTTTTCTACTCTGTTTTGCATATACTGTATTTTTTTCCTTAGAGTCCTTTGAAAATTGTCTCATTGTACAGATAAAACAAAGTTATTTTTTCCAACAGAGAATAAAATTATTACCTTTGGATTATTACTATAAAGGAAAATGTATTTCCTTTTTTCTCCTAAATGGACAAAAAACTTGCCCATATCATGCAGGGTTACAGATCTTATACTTTTTTTAATCTTGGTCATGACTATATATTTTCGAGGTGATGTGCTGTGATGCTGCACTCAGCACTCATCTTGGCACTGTGTACTCTAATTACAAACCGGAAATTCAGTTCTTTTCAATGACCTTAACATAAAGCTTTTCCATACAGCACTTCATCATGCAAAGGAGGGAGACAATATGCTTTTCACTAGTGCTGTCAATTTGAACATGCTAATTGCCTTTCCAAAATAATAAAGCTCTGTGCCACCAGAGTTTCTTAACTATATCACACTTCCTTATGAGTACTTTTAGATATAGCTGTAGAGTCCTACCAGCATTTAACTCACTTAACACACTCCATTAATAATAATATGCCGTTTAGAGGCCAGCTAATTCTTCAAGTATGCCGTTGTGTTCGGCTCATTGTTGAGCAGTAAATTATTCAGTCGAACACCTTTCCCTTCAGATAATCTCCTGAGGAAGTCAAATCCCTTTTGGTTTATTGACTTTTTTTTCCTCTCATCAAGTCTTAGCTCTATAGAGGTGGTCATTGGGAGGAACGCAAAGAACTTGAGCCTGGATATATATATATATATATATATATTAATGCCAATTCAGTAGAAGAGACAAAAAGCAGAATGTGATTTAAGGATTTTTGTAGGACATAGAGATCTGAAGATATTTCAGGCTATATTTATATATAATTTTCTTTGAGGCAAGAACGTTTTATGCAAGCAGCATTTTTGTAGATATAATGGAATACGGAATTGAATATTAAATTGGATGATGTCTTGGCCCCCTCTGCTGGTCTCATGCAGAATAACACCCATTGATTTACTACTACTGTGATATTATTACTTGATTTTTTTTAGGTCAAAATAATATGTCGGTCAATATGTAGGTCAAAATAATACTACAATTTAGGTGCATTTAATGATATATTTTAGATCCATACCATTAATATAAAGGCATCCATATACAAGTATCTAGGCAAATTTTCTCAACACTGTTCAAATACAATTTGCTGAATCATAATTTTATAAATTGCATAAATGTCAGATAATCTCCATGAATGTCCTCACTGCTTGCACTACACAAGCCTCCTTATGGCAATGTGTAAAATATAATGAAAGTTTAATGAGGAGTCTTGTTTTAGAGAACACAGGATGAGGGATTTGTGTGCAGAACTACTTACAGAAATAAAGGCCAGTTGTCTCCATCAGTAACTCTGAAGCAACTTAGGGTTAGGGTTAGACTCCAAATCCATCCACGGCGGTTCAATTCAATTTTTTTTTTTATTTGTATAGCGCTTTTAATGATAGAAGTATTTTCTGGACTATTTTCAAAACTAATACATTTCAATACATTTGCAATTGCGTTTTCTAATTGTGCGTAAATGTTGACATAATTCAAATGAAAATGCAAATCGCGTATTACCGTTTGCATTTTCATTTACACGAACCTACAATGTCTGCCAAATTTCAAATGAAAAAGTAAAGTCCATTTGCAATTGCATTGTCCGTGTCGTATGAGTTATGACCCTGTCATATAGAAACAGCAACAGCAATTACCGGTTTGTTATTTTATATAATCGGCTTTGCACATGGAGCCAAAGCCAAAGCTGCCAAAGCTGCGGTGGAATCGCAGTGTGTCATGGGGCGTGTTTGTATTTGGAAGTGACGTCAGTCACAGTCAATGGCCAAGAAGGAAAAGGTGCTGAACAGACGATTGTGTTTTAATGGCATTTCAAGCATCGGCACAATCTTTTTTTTTTTTTTTTTTTTTTTTTTATTTATTGAATGCTTACAAAACATACAACATTATATAACAAAAGATGAGACCGTATACGTACATGAGGAATGTTTTAATGACTTTTTGTTTCTTTGTAATTTACAAAGGGAATCAGCAAAACCTTTTATTTCAAAGCAAAAGAAAGTACAGTTAGGTTTCGAAGCAATCACTCTGGATTTGTGGATGTGATATTTGCCCAAGCAGCACAGGACTTTAACAGCATTGTCCAAAAGGACAGAACCAGTGTTACTGAACAGGACCATTTCTTCTTTGATATCAGATAAGTTACTGAATGAGGGAAAAATAAGTAGTGAGATCTCAGTCCAGAATGAGGTTGAATAGGGACATGTAAAACAATAGATGAAGGTACTGATTCATCTTCAGAGACACAGAAAGAACATTGTGCTTCGATTTCCATAAATTTAGATTAGAATAAATTGCAAAAATTATGAAGGGTTTTATGCAATTGCAAATGGACTTTGCTTTGCCATTTGAAATTTGACAGACATTATATGTTCGTGTAAATAAAAATGGTAATATGTGATTTGCATTTTCATTTGAATTGTCACAATTTATGCATCCACAAATAGAAAACGCAATTGAAAATGCAATTTGCAATTAGTTTTGAAAATCATCTGTAAAATACTTCCATCATTAAAAGCGCTATACAATATTTAACATTGGGCATTGTCACAAATCACCTTTACAGAAATATATAAATTCCAGATATACATTTTAAATTTATTTATGTATCCCTAATGAGCAAGTCAGAGGTGACGGTGGCAAGGAAAAACTCCTTGAGAGGACATGAGGAAGAAACCTTGAAAGCACCCAGACTTAAAAATAGAACCCATACTCATCTGGGTGACACCGGATAGTGCAATTATAAATAAATTCCTTCTATAACTGTGCACTATAGCATCAAAAAGTACAACTGTGTAACCAGGAACTTTTGTGCAACTTATGAATATGAACATCAAAGTTATTTCTGACTTCATTATAATTTTAACTTGAAGTCTATTTTGTTGATGTTATCGATTACATTATCCATATTTATATATACAGATTATGTGTTCTAAAGTAATACACTATTAGGGTTTTTTTGTTTTGTTTTGTTTTTATAGAAAGTTTCATGTTCAGACTAGAAATGTGCATTAGGACTGGGATCGCACAGGATGAAACAAAAATGCTGTATGTGCAAGATTGTGGGCTAGGGTTGCCAGATGTCAGCAAAATTGCCACCCAACTACATTTCAAAAACTCCACAAAAGACCTGAACGTATGCATTTTTATTCTCAGTCTTTGCATGGGGAACAAGTTCACAGTGGGTAAATCACACTTTTGATTTGCATATACAGAAATTATCTTAGAACAGAAATTTTTCTGTACAGTGTAGACACTCTTTGTTTGCTATATTCTATGTTTAAGGTAATTGTACTTGCTTTTTCCACCAGCAACTTCCAAAACAAGCCCAATTAGGTGTAAAATAGAGTATGTGCAAAAAAAAAAAACTGTTACCGTGACAACCCTGCTTGCAGTTCATTAGCATGAGATGAATACGAGGCACACTATATTTTGTGTTGCTTTTTTGTCTATCATCATCAATCAGTGGTTTGCTCCAGTAGCCCAACCTAAAATTTGTTTTACGGAGCTCCAAACTAAACCATATTTCTACCATATTTCTGTACAAAGAAAAGAAACATACTTTTATTTACAGAGCCTCCGCTGCGTATACCTCACACAGTCCATGCACTGTGCACAGAGCAGCATATTTTTTGGAGACTTCAGCAGTGATATCAATTAATCATTGAATTAATTTACAAAATATTAACTTGCAAAAGTTTGAGCATCCCATTCAAACTACATATTCACACATTACAGACAATTTGGTATGCAATCAGTGTGGAAAATACTATCACAATTGTGCTTTGTTACTATACTTAAGTATTAGTTTGCTATATTTATACTTTACTTGAGAGTTATTGAAAATTAATACTCTTACATTTCCAAGAATCATAACTTACTTTTTACTCCTTACATTTTAATTTAATCTTGTGCAATGTTGTGCAAGTGTTTAAATAGTGCTTAAGTCTGTAGTTACATCTGTGATCTGAATGCTGATGTTCACAGTTTCTGTGTTAACTCCTCACTACATGCACCCAAATGTTGAGATATTAGTGCATCTGATGTTATATAACATCTCGCAAACTGCTCAGAACAACTGTTTTATGCCACAATTTTGGCATAAAAACTGCTCAAATCTTTTCCACAGCAGCTTCCTCAACATATATACAGGAAGGTCTGACTGTTGTCTGCAGTGTGTGATTGAACATATTGTGTCATGAGGTTAATTAGCTAACATTTCTGTCTCCACTATGACATTAATTGGTTTAGAAATATACTAGGCAAATGAAACAATTAAATCAGCCATGTTTCATTAAAGGGAACTCATGCAAAGTGGTTTTGCTGCTGGTTTCAGTAGGTTTCAATATTTCACAAGTGATAATGACAACCATAATGCTTAATGACCTCCCTCATAACCAACTGCATTACTTAAGCTCAAACAGTGATGAAACTACTTTGTCAAGTGTGTTGCAAATACATTGACATGAATGGAACCTTTGAGCTGTCTACTCAATTAGAGATGATGAAGACAAATGGTTACAGCAAATCATAACACAAATAATTGAAATGCTACCTCCTGTCAGATACATTGGCAATGATTTGTTAAAGTATTCCCAAAGGATGTACAGTGGAAATAAAAAGTCTACACACCCCTGTTAAAATGCCAGGCTTCTGTGATGTAAAAAATGAGACCAAGATAAATAATTTCAGAACTTTTCCCACCTATAATCTGACCTATAACCTGTACAACTCATCTGAAAAACAAACTGAAATCTTTTAGGTTGGGCAAGTAAAAATAAATAACCAAAATAATGTGGCTGCATAAGTGTGAACACCCTTAAACTAATACTTTGTTGAAGCACCTTTTGATTTTATTACAGCACTCAGTGTTTTTGGGTTTGAGTCTATCTGCATCGCACATCGTGACTTCGCGATATTCGTCCATTCTTCATTGCAAAAACGCTCCAAACCTGTCAGATCGCGAGGGCGTCTCCTCTTCACATCACCCCACAGATTTTCAATTGGATTCAGGTCTGGGCTCTGGCTGGGCCATTCCACAACTTTAGTCTTCTTCTGATGAAGCCATTCTTTTGTTGATTTGGATGTATGCTTTGGGTCGTTGTCGTGTGAAAGATGAAGTTTTTCTTCATCTTCAGCTTTCTAGCAGAAGCCTGAAGGTTTTGTGCCAATATTGACTGGTATTTGGAACTGTTCATAATTTCCTCCACTGTGACTAAGGCCCCAGTTCCAGCTGACGAAAAACAGCCCCAAAGCATGATGCTGCCACCATCATGCTTCATTGTGGGTATGGTGGTGTTCTTCTGGTGATGTGCAGTGTTCTTTTTGCGCAAAACATACCTTTTGGAATTATGGCCAAACAGTTCAACCTTGGTTTTATCAGACCATAACACATTTTCCCACATGCTTTTGGGAGAAATTTAGCTGGGCTTGGATGTTTTTCTTTGTAAGAAAAGGCTTCCGTCTTGCCACCCGACCCCGTAGCCCAGACATATGAAGAATACAGGAGATTGTTGTCACACGTACTACACAGCCAGTACTTGCCAGGAATTCCTGCAGCTCCTTGAATGTTGCTGTTGGCCTCCTGGCAGCCTCCCTGACCAGTTTTCTTCTCATCTTTTTATAAATTTTGGAGGAACGTCAAGTTCTTGGTAATGTCGCTGTTGCGCCATATTTTCTCCACTTGATGATGATGGTCTTCGCTGTGTTCCATGGTATATCTAATGCCTTGGACATTCTTTTGTACCCTTCTCCTGACTGATACCTTTTAATAATCAGATCCCTCTGATGCTGTGGAAGCTCTCTGTGGACCACGGCTTTTGCTGTAAAATGCAACTAAGAAAATGTCAGGAAAAGCCTAGTAGAGCAGCTTTATTTGGGGTTAATCAGAGGCACTTTAAACGATGGGAGGTGTGTATTGACTCCTATTTAACATGAGTTTGAATGTGATTGCTTCATTCTGAACACAGCCACATCCCCAGTTATAAGAGGGTGTGCACACTTATGCAACCACATTATTTTGGTTTTTTATTTTTACTCGCCCCCCCCCATAAAAGATTTCAGTTATTTTTCAGATGAGTTGTACAGGTTATAGGTCACATTACAGGTGGGAAAAGTTATGAAATGATTTATCTTGGTCTCATTTTTTTTACATCACCAGAAACGTGGCATTTTAACAGGGGTGTGTAGACTTTTTATATCCACTGTATTAATGGACTTATTTACTGTGGTAGCTAGTTCCTTTTCTGTAATCGGTAATTGTTTTTGTATAGGGAAATTGGTTACGAGTGCAAAATAGTAACAAACACAGTTGTAAGCAATCAATCAATTGCAGTTTGACTAAGTAGATTACAATTTCAAATGTCTATTCAGTCGTTTATAAACTATGACATGCTTTTAGATTTATTATAAACTTCTATGCAGATAAAGTTATGGAATGTTTCAGTGGGATAAAATAATTTGTAGCTTCTCTTTATTTGGTGGTGTGTAGGTGGTTGTAGTTGGGCCCTTAAAATAATAGAAATGTAGAGGATTTTTAGGGGTGGCAGAAATTCTGAGCTGGACTGGACACAGTAGTGCAGTCAGGAATGTGGGCCACAGGGAACAAAGTTTCCATATCAATCAACTATAGATGAACAGTTATATTTACACCATATCATCACATTTTTCCAATCTTGTTTGTCGTCATTGTAACACACACAAATGAACAATGTGCTGATTTCACTGGGAACTATAAAGTGAGGTTCACTAGGAGTTAATCTGAACCCCAACATTTACATAAATGTCTTCCATATCTGGGAAATTAACAGGGGTCCCTCTATCAGAGACTATGTCTTCATGAATGCTATAAAAACTAAAGAATGGAAAATTTGTTTAGCTATTCAGAAGGCAGGAAGTGTTGTAACTACCTCAGTAAATCTCTATACTACTGTAAGTGTTGTAATATTTCCATACAACGGCGGTAAATCTATGACAAAATCAAGAGCCATGTGGAACCATGGGTATTCTGGCAGTAGTTTCCCCACTAAGAGGGTTCTTAGAGTCCTGAATTGAGTACAGACAGAACAAGTGGAGAGGAAAGGGTGCACATCCTGAAACATTCTGTCCCAGCAGTATCTATGATTCAAGAGCTTGTAGGTCTTTGTCTCTGAGCAATGGAAAAAAGCCAAATGGGTGATAAACTTATGATAAGCTTATGTTTTGTCCCAATGTATTGTATTTATGATACAGTATGGCGATAGCATAGTTTCTGGGAATCATTAAACTCAGGGAGTAAATTCAGCAAAGAGAATCTGCCTTCTTATTTGTTCTTACTTCCACTGAATTTCATCTATGAGAGCAGGCTTGGCATTCACAGAGATGATGGCCAGAATATCCACAGTACAAACAGAGACAATTCTGTTATCACCACTGCTCCTCCACCTGCATTGGTTTGGGAGGGTGTCTGTTGCTCCAAAGATGCTGAGCATTTGCTTTTCAAATGTCATTTCAGAAAGATGCTATTCAGACAAATGGAAAGGTCAATAAGGAAGTCTAAGTTAGAAGATACATCATGGCAAGCTAATTCTGTGACCATATCTGCACAAAATCCTTTCTTATTAGGAGAAGTGTTGGTCAGGCAATAGAATCAAAACCATAAACAGATTACTACATAAACAACAAAGCTAAAGGCAGCAAAAAAGAGCAGAAAAACAGAAAACTAAAGCAGAGTCACACACAGAAAACACAGACTGGAACATGAGTGACTAAAGGCATCATAAAGTAGGCAGAGATACACAAACAAGACTTAACAATGAGAGCTCAAGGAGTCTATACACACACAGTGTAGTGAGAAACAGCTGAACCTAATTAGAAAGGCAGTAAGTTGGTGCAAGTGTAGTTGGTGGTAGGTGGTGGTGAGGATTCTGGGAATTGGAGTTCCTAGAAAATAGGGTGCTTCATATGGTATATGTTTAAAAGATTAACTCTGGAGACCATAAAATCATGTTTCACTATAAAGATGTGTGTAATGTAGTAATATACACACACATTTAACATTAACCTGCACCTGATTCTACTGTTGGTTTTACATGGCAGATGGAGAAATTAGACTTTTTCACCCTACAGGAGTCACTGTTTAAAAATATTTGAGAGCCCTTGTAATAAACATGGAAAAATTAACAGAATTTGTAAGATATTTTTTGTTGTTAAATTAGCCACTCTGCATCAGTGGGTCAGAATGAAAGAACAGCAGGCGCTACAGGGATCAAAATAGCAAAGCAGAAGTGTAATTCACTTTTCTGCACAAAATGGTTCATTCCTATTTCTTCTGAACAGAATAATTTTCAGTCTCAATACGTTTAGTTGAAATAGGAAAGCAAGAGTTCTGATATCTACCTTTAAAGGGAAATAAAGGGAAAGGAAAGAAGAGAGTAAAGATATCCTTATAAGGTTAGTGCAGACATCACCAGGCATAATAAATATGAACCGGTCATCTTTCTGGTTATCTTTTAGCAAATTAATTATGTAATATTTGCACTAGATTTGGCCTTTAGTCATGTAGTTGGAAGAGAAATAAATGTCTATCATACTGACACTGACACCTGTATTTTTAATGGCTGGCCATGTATATTTCTAAAGCACACTCCCATTGTACTTCCATTCATAATACATACAGTAATATACCTTCTGATCTGCAAAATGAGAATGCTGGTGTTTTTTTTAATTGCATTGCCAATTGATCACCTGTAAATTACTCGCTGCTGCTGAGGATGGCTCCACATGGACAGTCTAAAGAGGTCACCATGAGATTATTGTGGATGGTACCACATAGAAACCATAAAGATGGCTGTGGATGTTCTTCCTTGGATAGCGTTAGGACTGCAATTGCTAAAGTTTGCGCTCAAGTCTCCGTCACTAAAACAGATAAAATAAACTTACAGTTGACTATAATGTCTTCAGAAATGACTCTGATGTCCATACTCAAGCTCCTGTTAACACAATTATACTTTTTGACTCTATAGTATACAGTTTTATAACAGAAATGATTTATAATCTTGCTATCCAGTGTCACCCAGATGAGGATGGGTTCCCTTTTGTCTGGTTCCTCTCAAGGTTTCTTCCTTGTGTTGTCTCAGGGAGTTTTTTCATCACCACCACCTCTGGCTTGCTCATTAGGGATAAATTTATAATTATAATAAATAATTTTCTTTAAATTTATATCCAGATTTCTGTTAAGCCACTTATTGACAATGTCCATTGTTAAAAGCTCAATATAAATTAAAAAAATAACAACTGAATTGATCATCTTATACTGCAGTAAAGCATATACTGGTTTTAAAATGGATTAGATTTTCAGCAATTACATGCAGCATCTAAAACTGACACAGCCCTTGTTCTAAAAAGCTTAAATTTCCCAATATGACCTTGTGGCCTTTAACTATAAAAATGCAAATTAGATCTTTTATTTACATAAGTAATGGTCCTGGATAATTACTCACAGTAGATAACAATAAGTGCTTCCACCAGGAAAAATGATGCTGGAGAATGTGTTTCCTTCAGTGTAACTTAAGCAGGACGTTATATAAAGTTTCTAATTGGTATTCAAAATGATGTTTCTTTTACAATATTCAGTTAACTTCTATTATTATCATCTTCTTCCAAATTAGAGCCATATTACATTATAAAGGTAAATATCTAGTGCAGACAATGGCTGTCTGTCACTTGCCATTGTGCCAGATATTATATTGGCATTTCACAAATGAGTCTGGTGCCATTTGATTAGATGTGAAATGAGTGCTGGATGCCCTTGGCTGTTTGGATAGTGTTGCCATTGACTGACAGTAGCATGAGCACACCAGAATAGAAACATTTTGCCTGGTGAAAAAAAGTAAGTGTTTGCTGTGAGCTTTACTACCTTCTATCTGTGTGCGTGTGTGTTCATGCATGCATGAGAGAGAGAGAGAGAGAGAGAGAGAGAGAGAGAGAGAGAGAGCGTGTGTGTGTGTGTGTGTGCACGCACTTGAGACCCTAGTTGTGTAACTGAAAGCATGAAATGAGGTCTGTCATAAACTATTAAATTCTTGCCACATAGCTGTTGTTACACTCCTAATAATTATGTCACATGTGTCACATGATGTGTTAGAGAAGCAATCCAGAAACATGGCTGTATTCAGCACTGTATGTTCTTCTGCTCATAAACTGATATGAAATCTGTCTAATGAGTTACTGAACTGTTGCAGTTATTTTTCATAATATGATGCTGCATAATGAAAGCGAGCATAGAGGTGTTTCTAAATATAGAAACTGAAAAAACATTGGCTGTCTGGTGCCTGATGTGTCAGAGTTGCTGAGTCTAGGCAAATAGTGTGGATGTATTGGATTTCCCTAGCATGGTCTTTCTTAAAATAAATCACAATTATCTCACCTTGTGGTTTATTAGACACTTGGGACTAGATGGTATTAAGAGATTTTTATACACAAAGACAGGCCTAGATATGTCCAGATATCATAAAAGACTGTCCCAGAGGATCTAGATTACCATATACAAATCCTGAAAAAATATAAGCAGTGTGCACATTATAAAAATGCTTTTTAAAAAACACTAAGGGAATCTTTTTCAGAAAAAAGCACCACTTGGTCAAAATGGTTATCCAGCATGCAGCTCAGCGCTTCATCATTATTAACACAATTGTCACTACATCATCTATCATTAGCTCTGCAGTTGCTTTCTCCAAAAGCAAACTGCTATGTTTGCAAAATTCAGAGAGCATACTTTGAATAGGCTAAAGGAGTGTATTGGCAAAAGAGTTGCCATTTTCCCCTTTCTATAAGAATCCCTTTCTTTAGATTGATCAAAAGAGGATGCAGAAGGCACCAGCACCGAAGAGTTATTTAAAAAAAATGCAGATCAACCACACGCCTTTCTGCATTCTCCTGCCAACTAGCCACCAGCAGCATAATGAATCTCTTCATTTTGTCACTTCCAAGAGAGCGATAAAGTCCTACTACATACCTATAGCCTGCATGTACACAGCACATACACAGATATTAGCTTTATAGATGCACTTGCATTTATAGAATTGTAAACATTAGGAATAAAATTGCTTCTGTGCCATTAACAGTGTTTACTGGGCCTACAGCTAACACGAACAAAAACTGTAGGGTTTACTATCTTTTTATCTGGAGGAATTCAATGAAGCACTTTGTTGGGCTATATGAGGTCTGGGGATTTGCTCATTTGGCAAAGTTCTTTCCCCTCACTAACAATGTGCTTATTTTCCTGAGGTAGATTTCAGTTATTAGAAAGGTCAGAGCTAAGCTGAGTTACACTGTATGACATTTGCGATAATGGTGAAAGACACAGTCTCACATTTACCTGGCCTATGAATAGACTTCTGTTTGTGGTGGGCAATTAGTTTTTAATGCACTCATCACTGACAACATATGCATTTCAAAAATAAACAAAAAAAATCTCTTTGGCTCCAAAGTTTTTCTCTACTGACTGTTGTTGAGAAAATGTCACTCTTCACCTATTTGGAGAACCTTTGATGCTCAGTTCAGACAGTCACCTCCACTGAGATGTTGGAGCCCTAAATTTAGTAAGTGAAACTATTCCTTATTTGCTCAAGTAGAGTATTTTGAAGAGGGTCAAGGGACCCGCAATAAACAATGATTAACTGGGAGTTTTAAACGTCAAGAATGTGTAACATGTAACGAGTTTGTACTGAGAATATTTACTTGAGCATATTCAAGTGTTGGTAGTGAGTTCTCATTTTGCAGGTGAATTTCCACCACAGTTTTTATTTTGGTAATTGTCTTGCAATTAATTAATTATTTTACATAATAATACAAGATAGTTTTGCATTAAAACACTTTTTGCTAGCACAAAACTGTATATTACTGTGAAATTTAACACATTCACCATTTGTCATTTTTCACAGTGGTGCGAGTCACTATCCACCATAATCAAAGTTACTCCTTTAATTGTGAAATAAATTCTTCAGACCCTCTCAGTACAGATTCATTTTGTGAACATAATACAACTATTTATTTAAATGTGTACAATGCATTTTTTGGCTATTTAATAAAACCATACAGGTTTTTATTCCTCAATAATAAATAATATTAATTGATTAATTCATTTATATAACTTTGATTATGGTGGGCTAATTAATTAATCAATTAATTAATAAATATTATATATTGCACTATAGCCCAACAATTACATTTTAAAGAAGATTAGTGTCTGTATTAACTGCTTATTAGGGAGATGGCCTGTGGGAAGAAAAAACTATTCTTCTGCCTAGTTGTTTTGGTGCAGATTGCTCGGTAGTGCCTAACAGTGGGGAGGATTATGAAGTTATATTTTATTGAAAGAAGCCACAGCTTGGGTATGTGGGGTCTGTGATATTTTTTCTGTTCACTTCCTGACCCTGGACATGTACAAATCCTGGAGAGTGGCAGGGCACAAGTGATCCTCTCAGCAGACCTCACAGTCCATTGAAGCTTTCTCTTGTTCTGATTTGGTGGTTGAACCAAACCAGACAATTATTAAAGTTCACAGAGCAACTCAATGATGGCTGAGTAGAACTTTGTCAGCAGTTCCTGTGGCAAGTGGAACTTCCCCAGTTGGAAGAGCAAGTACATTTTCTGCTAGGCTTTTTTCATAATGGAGTCAGTGTAGGTCTCCCAGTTCAGGTCCTGTGAGATTGTAGAGCCCAGGAACCTAAAAGATTCGATGACTGATACTATACTGTTCATTATGGTGAGCTGGGGAAGTGTAGGAGGTTCACTGTCATCTCTACTGTTTTGAGCATGTTCAGCTCCTGTTGTTTTGACTGCACCAGACAGTCAACTGTTCGACCTCACCTCTATAAGCAGACTCGTCATCATCCTGGATGAGGCCAGTGACTGTAGTGTCATCTGCAAATTTCAGGAGTTTGATAGAATGGTCTGTAGCGATACAGTTATTTGTATACAGGGAGAAGAGCAGTGGGGAGAGCAAACATCCCTGGGGCCACCAGCGTTGATTGTGCAAGTGCTGGTCTGTCCGTCTGTCTCTTTGATGCAAGTTAAATTATATACACAACTAAACAAATGGCAAATAAAATTTTTTATTAATGTTTATAAAATGCAAAAAATCTATTACATTACAAAGGTGAGTATAGTTCAAAAGACCCTGCAGCGGTTAGTGAGGACAGCCAAGAAGATCGCTCTCTTTCTCCATCACAGACATTTACACCACACGCTGCATCCGCAAAGCCACCAGCATTGTGGACGACCCACACACTCCTCTCACACACTCTTCACCCTCCTGCCATATGGCAAACTGTACCGAAGTATTCAGGCCTCACGACCAGACTGTGCAACAGTTTCTTCCCCCAGACCACCAGACTCCTCGACACTCAGAAACTGGACTGAAAACACACACATACTCAACTGAGCATCACTCCATCCTCTTTGCAATTTTGCACACACCTGCATTCAATTTCTGCTGCTACAAATATTTATTATATACTGTATATAATCTTTATTCAATTCAATTCAATTTTATTTGTATAGCGCTTTTAACAATGGACATTGTCACAAAGCAGCTTTACAGAAA
>CM074930.1:36557-61055 GCA_037576815.1 Pangasius larnaudii
GACTTCAAAGCACTATTGTAAGTCGCTCTGGATAAGAGCGTCTGCCAAATGCCATAAATGTAAATGTAAATGTAAAAACTGCTAAAATTTGATATAAAAACAAAATATCCTTTTAGGGGAAAAAAAACCCTAGTAAATACATGTAATTATATTAATTATTTTGAGTTAGTTATATTGCAGTGATTTTAGTGGTTAGCACTGTTGCCTCACACCCCCGGGCCTGGGGCTCGGTTCCTGCCTCCACCCTGTGTACTCAGAGTTTGCATGTTCTCCCAGTGCTTCGGGGGTTTCCTCTGGGTACTCTGGTTTCCTCCCCCAGTCCAAAGACATGTGCTGTAGACTCACTGGCATTTGTCTAGTGTGTGAATGGGTGTGTGTGATTGTGCCCTACAATGGGTTGGCACCCCATCCAGGGTGCCCGTGCCTTGTGCCCTGTGAAGGACAAGCGGCACAGAGAATGGATGGATAGATGGAATAAAATTAATGGAAGTCTTTTGGACATAAAGGGCACCGAATCCTGAGAATGGTCCTTGCATGTTTGCCGAACCACAGCCTTTAGATTAAGGAACTAATAAAGTTCATGGTTATTCTAACTGTTGCTGCTGTTTTTTTGTCTGAAAAAGTCATATTATCCAAGACAGAGAAATCAGATACGCATGTAGGTCTTCGTCTCTCTTCCCTTTAATCCTGTCTCATTTTGCATTCACATTATGCTGCGACTAATTGTGTTACATGATCCTTTGAACGCATCCACCCACACATTGTCTTCAGACCAGCAATTATCTATAATTGTGTTCCCTCTCCAACCAAATGTATTATTGGACGCACTTTGATTTCTTATTTAAATAATAAATATCATGCATATGCTCAATGCTCCCAGCCATTTTTTGTTAAAAACAGGAATAAATTAATATCAAAGCATTTCACTGAACAAATTACTCTTCAGCTGAGACTTTTAAGAAGTCTTGCACAAAGGCACAACATTTAGCAGGTATCTACACTCAGCCATCTCGTTAAAGAGCTCAGCAATCTCATCTAAACAAAGGTTTGGCAAATCTTTCAGTAATCCACATGTACATGAAAAACTCACCAACTCTCTCGACTTTCTTTTTAAATCATACAATAGCATATTCAGCAAAGCCATCAAATACCAAAATGTGCTTGATCTACTTTCTTCCTTCAAAGTGGGGATGATCATCATCGTGATGAATATGAAAAGGCATTCAACATGCCTCAGCCCTCACCCTGACGCTGACTTTCAGTGAAATGTAATCAAACTGCCTGACTCATCAGAGACATCTATCATTGCAGCAGGATAATCTCTTAGATCTCTTCTTCTTAGTAATGTGATGTACTGAAATTATTCATTTTAGGAAGAGCAACAGAAAATGCAGTTAAAGCCATCATACTGATACAGATTTGGAGCAGTGTGAAAAATTCATGGTTCACAGAAGAGTTCATAAGATAACCATTTTGACTACAGCCAAATTTTTTTCACATTTTTTTAGTATATCACAGTACATATTCTTAAAACTTTATATTTGGTAACAAATGATATAATAGTGCAAATGTTTAACGTACTGCATTTTTCTAGTCTTCAGTGCAAATACCTTTGACTCTGATTGCCATATACTGTTTTATATACTTTAATATACTTTAAAGTATATATATATATATATATATATATATATATAATGTTTTATATAAAAGTTGCCTAGTCTGTTTTAAATTATGAAGCATATTTTGAGGGATGTGCTATTTTTTGTGACATCACCTTAACACACATTAATAGTATAGGTATTTCAGTGTTCTCTGTATGCTATAATACTCAATATATTATACTGTTATAGTCATAATGTCATCATACCATTATATACTTTTTTATTTTTTTTATATTTTATATATGTTGACATTACAAATTTAAAAAAATATATTTACATCCTACAATGTACATACTATGTATAGGTGGTCCAAATACTTTGGGAATGAAATAATTCAGAAGCAGTTACCAGTCAAGTACAATGGGATGAATTCACCTGTTTCACCTTTAGCATGTTGTTTAAGTTTCCTAGTATCTCATTAAAATTAAATTAACATTTTCACACAAACAACTTTGTTGTTTTTGGCAGTATTATTTTTATTATTTATGTGGTGTTGGATCTAATATAGCCCTATGGTTTAATGCTAGTTGATACATTTTCATTTATGCTATTTTTTGATAAATTTGAACAAAAGCTGAATTTTGTTCTCAGTCTGACACTGACTCTCTGTTATAAACATTGCTGTTCTAATAGTACACTATAATACACTTAACTGCATAGGGACTGCAGGACTGAGGGGTCTAAATCTGTAAACGGTATGACAGAAAGAATATAGCGGCGACGAACAAAATTCTGTGATTCGGTATACTAGACTTTTATAGAAGGGCAGTGGCGGCTCTTTAATTCAGTAGGTAAAGGCTCCGAGTTGTTGATCAGAAGGTCGGGGGCCCAAGCTCCATCAAGTACTGTTGGGCCCCTGAGCAAGGCCCTTAACCCTCGCTGCTCCAGGGGGCCGTATCACGGCTGACCCTGTGCTCTGACTCCAGCTTCCTAACAAGCTGGGATATGTGAGGAATTTCACTGTACTGTAATGTATATTTGACAAATGCAGGCTTCATTATTTCTTTTTTTTAATTTATTTTATTTTTGCATTGCAGAGCGTTGCTGTCACAGAAGGACTTATGATGATCTTAAGCAGCCATTCTGAACCTTATTAATTATGCCCATTTCTTCTCTTTCCTTCAGTTTTAGGACAAACATCACCACTGAATTAAAGTACTTCACATCATCAGATGGCAACTTGTCCAAGACAGGGTGTGCTGCTGATTTGTTATGAATAAGTTGAGATAATTATCAATTGCAGACTGCCTTTTTTGCTTTAGACTTGGGCCAGATGTATGTCAATATAATATACATTAATAATAATAATAATAATAATAATAATAATAATAATAATGATAATAATATCTGCAATGGTACTGTGAGTGTTCCAGGTTTAGGGTCGCTCTACTGTGAGCTGAAAATTAATCTCACTGTTACAACAATATTTGCAGCTCCACAAAAGCTGGTATTTGTGCACCTGTATATACCATCATTAGATAACTGATCATTTAGCTTGTCAGAAGTTACATCAGAAGTACAGCTGGGCAATATGTCCAAAAATGTTAACATGATAATTTCTTTCTATATTGATCAATCTCAATAATTATCCTGATACAGAATTTCTTAACACTGTCATAGTTTTTAAAGAATATCCTTCTATACAATGCAGAGTGAATAAACCAATTGTTCATTACTGTTTAAAATATTTAAATGTTTATTATCAGAACATAATGTACAGTACCTCCACACATTATACAGAATATTATGTAACTGTGAGGTATAATGGCGCTCAGCTAAACAGCAGGACCTGAATGATGAACCGGCTGGAGGCTCACATCTGCTGGGGTACCTTGTTGTTCCTAATAAAATGAAATTTGACCAACCACAGGTTGTGAACTGGTTTCATTCCCTTTTTATTACCAGCGAGTTCAAAAATTCACTTATGAGCACATGAAGTAGCAAGTAAATGGAGAACAAATATTTATTTTTAACTTAATTAAACTTATCCAAACAAAATAAATATTTGCTTTTAGATTAAATAAATATAAAATACTTAAACTTCCTGTTGTCTTCTCCAGTAAAGAAGAAATAAAATAAAATAAAATAAACAAGGAAAGGGGGAAAGAATGGAAATAAAGAATTCAAAAGATTCAAAAAGGGTAAAAAGACTCAATTAAAAACAGACTTGGGTCACTAAGGCATTAACAATAACAGGAAAACTTCATCTTCCTCAATAATCAAACGCTTCAGTAACTAAAAGTTCACCTTCTGATTAATTACTAAATGTTTCATTGGGGCTCATAAGATTAATCACTACACCCGTGTATTAAGTGTTTATCATCTCTCACTAACCCAGAACCCCATCCAAGCGCAGATCCTCCGAACGCAGCCAGGGTCAGAACCAGGAACCATCAAGCACGCGGATGAAGTCCAGCTTAGCGATGAGTGCAGCAGGGCGTCTCACTAGCCTAGCCTAGCTTAGCTTAGCTAGCCTAAATTGAAAATATTTGGCAAGTACAAACAAAAATAATACCTCAGTGAGCGATCAGAAACAGTCCTACTCACACGTCTTGTTCAGACCCAATTTGTGACTCGTGATAAATCAACATTACATTAAAATCAAGAAAATCAAGTTTAAAATCAACGTTCACTTATTTGTCAACAGAATCACTTATTCTATCATTTGTACTTTCAGCACAATTTGTCAAGTCACAGTGAAAGTGTCAAGGAGAGTCTTTCTTCAAGGCACAGAATGTCCAGAACTTCCAGGTACATTTACGGAATTTGAAGAAAGTTAAATTAGCTGGGTTCCTGGACAGAGTTAATTGGCAACCACAGTCTCATTGGCAGTTCAACTGGCAAATATACAGGACAAGATATGAGGTGAAAAAGGTCACATGTACAACATGACCTTTTACAGTATGCAAATCCACCATGGTGAGGGAATCAGTTCTCCCAGCTGATGTTCTAATAATTGTGCCAACCTGGACTTATTCTGCCATCTTATTCCCTAAGCCTTAGTCAGGACTGGTTCAACTGTTCAAAGCAATTAGACTGGGGGATTAAAACTGATAATCTTGGAGGAAACTTGTCTTGTGGTCTGCTGGGAAACAAAAAGAAAAAAGGTAGCCTCAGTTCACCTTGACAAGTGATGGGGAAGTGAAATAACTGAAGGGAGTGAAAGAGTTTAATTTCCCCTGAGACCACATAGGACTCCCGCTCTCCACAATACCATGCACAGGATAAACCAGAAGAATCAGGCTAGGCCCTCTACCTTAAAGACAAATTCAGTGAGGAAAAAATTTCTAATAACAATTATTATTAGTACACTTTTTGGGAAAGGAAGAAACGAGGGAAGAAAAACTCAGTTATATCCATCTGGTTTTCCAACCAGAATAAGTGATGAAAAAGAATGTAATAGTTTACTTGAGTACTGATGGTTTTTTAAACCGTGTGTGTGTGTGTGTGTGTGTGTGTGTGTGCACGCGTGCGTGTATGAAGTGTGTATATATATATATCAAAGAAAAGGAAAGGAAGAACGAGAGCTTGTTCATCAGAATTAATTGGGGGAACGTAAGAGGTACCTCTGAGATACCTACAGTACACACAGATTCCACTAAACTAACTTTGATTATATGGAAGAAAAGGCTTTTAAAATCACAAATATAAATCATTACTAGCAGGGCATTTCTGTGTCCACATAATATACAACATCTCTTATAAAGCACACCTAACTGCAGTCAGTGCTGTGTTAGGACACTTTAAGTGATGCTGTCACAGCCTCCGTGTGGTAATATGAAGCAGCTGGTGTCCAGTTCATACTGTTCACTGCTCATTAAAATTCATATTTTGCAATGTGTTTTGAAATTAATGCCTGAGTGCATCAATCTATCAGTAGAGATAAATAATCCTTAAATTTTATCATGTTTCTGGTGCACCAGAAATGTCACTCTTTATTCCCTAAAGCTTACAGTTTCTCTTGTGAGATGGTCTGGAGCATTATGGAAGGGATTGGATCGAACTGGCAGGTGGTGCGACTGCAGGACCAGATGACTTGCAGGATCTCTTCTGTTGCTAGAGTGCTAAAATGTGCCATTGAAAGAGAAGGGGAATCCTGAGTGTGTAGTGTAGGAGTTGGGGTAGATTTTTTTAGCAGTCTTAGCAGAAGTCACTTCAGATGAGAATTTGGACAGGAGAGCACAGTAAAAGACAAGATCTGTGTCAAGTTGTGATTTCTTCCACTTTCTCTCTGCTGCTTTTAATTCTCTCCTATTGCTGCACAGCACATCCAAAGGTTGAAGGAGGATGAGGAAGGTGAGGAGAGTGTCTGTGGCTAACTCCAATGGTAGGGAGGAAAAGGAGCCAGGGTCTGGAAGGGAAAGGTCTGATAGGGTGCAGGAAGCTACGGAGGAAGGAGAGATAGAGTGGAGGTTTCGGCGAGTGGGGAGAGAAATACTGATAGCTGGTTTTAGACAGAATTGGGAGGGTGATTGCGAAGGACAACCGGGAAGTGTAGAGTCATGTAGCATTGATGTCTGTAGCTGGAGAGGGGCGACTGAAGACGGGGGCCAGGGCGTTTCCTCCCTTGTGTGTTAGATGGTGTTGAATGTCAGGGAGAAGGAACGCAGAAGAGGGAGAAGGCAAGAGGACTGGAGCTTGAAGTCTCCAATATAATTAATTAATTATATCATCTATTTAAAGTTTACACACAGTTTTATTTTGCAGGCAGGAGATCAAAGGAGATGCAGATTAATCAGAGTCACTGCTGATCCTTAATTAAATTTAAGCTGTAAATTAAGAATTCTGATTATGTCTTGACATTGAGAACTCATATCCTCCCAGGAGACTCCTCAGCTCCTAACACATAAAGTACAAAATGTGATGAATACAGACCATGTTCCAGATTATGGAAAAGACACTCCCACATTCCTCTTTTAACTCTGCTTTTCCCAGAAAAGTCCCAGCTGGTCCATTCCCTAGCTACTACTGTATTTCAGTAGTAGTCATCTGCCAGCCACAGCTTTGTCCGTCTTATGTAATACTGACCCAGTTAGAGGCCTGCATCTTTGTGTTCATTTATGACACGGATGGAAAGTGTAACTGTTTGCTGAAACAGAATGATATCACAGTGCTGTGACTGTTCACAGAGGGAATGCATCAGTGTTGCTTGCTGGTTTGGCACTGACTGTGGTGAAAGCATTTGATAAATGCAGCATAGTGAAGTTCCGCACATTGAATAAAAAAACCTCAGTATTAGTTGGCTGTCATAGTTACATGAAAACACGATCTCAGGTTTTCTCTGTACAATGTGCTGAAGTCAAGTAGGTGCAATGTGTGTGAGTAATTCCTTGTCTTTCTTGCTTTAACAATAAAACATTTCTATAGCTGACAGAATATATAAATTGAGGTTGCGGTGTCATTATGGCCCATTGCATAGCAATTTTATGCCTCTGTAGTAAAAAGTGCATTTGCTAGAGTAGGGGTCCTTTTGGATGAGAATTAAATCTTTTTAGGTTCTTTATTAAATGAAATAAGATAAGGATGTTAGGTAACTGGCATCAGTCCACTCTTCTCTGAAGCCTTGACTCCCATAAAAGCAGTGGGCTTGAAGCTGACAGTAGGATTGTAGTCTTTATCTCTGCAAAACTGTCATCCATAGTCACCATCCAGTGAGCATTGTTTAAGGATATAAAAATGCCCCATTGTCAGCGCTGACCTGTTAGCTGCATCCTCTGTGAGGGGCAATTAAATGCTTATCAGAAGTCTGAGGGTATGTCTCCTCCCTGTCTAAACGTAGTGTGACTCATGCAGGCATCCTGTAGCACAGGAGCGTCAGATTCAATTTTTGCCTGGGCCACATTGGGATTTTTGAATTTTATAAACTAGGCTATTGTGTTTTTAACATATTATTATAACCAAGCTATTCTCTAAACTATGGATTATAAGACTTTATCTAGTTGTGAGTCCAGCCATCTTCTGTACCATTTATCCTACACAGGGTTGCAGGGGAGCCTATGCCAGGGGACTCGGGGCACAAGGCAGGGAACACCCTGGACGGAGTGCAAACCCATCGCAGGGCACAATCGCGCACACACACACACACACACACACACACTACAGACAATTTGGAAATGCCAATCAGGCTACAACACATGTCGTTGAACTCAAGGGTAGATGAGGGGCATGTAAATGGAGGAAACCCCTGAAGCATGGGAGAACATGGAAACTCCACACACACAGGGCAAAACCCCCAACCTTGGCAGCGCGAGGCAAATGTGCTAACCACTAAGCCACAAAATGAAATCAGGTAGCAGGCCACATTTAGCCACATGGGCCTTGACATGAGGAAACAGTGACTTAGCAGACAGTTGATTTCAGGAAAAATGCATTTAGATAAGTTTCCATGTTTTGGGTGATTTTTTCTGGAACAATTCTAGTGGTTATGACCTGCAAGATGGTGCAGGAATCATTGTTTATGTGGACATTAAAGCTTGGCAGTTATTTTATTGAGGTGTAAAAATCTCCTTGGTTCATTCTACTTTATAGTTCATATATTTTCATTTTTGGATTATCTACTTTCCTTTCCACTCACTGAATAGTCCTGAACTCATTTTCCTCCCTACTTTTATAAGTTGATTTTATATTTTATAACCAAAAGTTAGTGACTTGCATTACTGACACTGAGAATCACATTATACACAGCAAGAAAGAAGTAAGTCATTAGACTTTTGGCATGTTGTTGAAGGCCACTGATTGATGGATACATTCGGATATAAACACATTACATGTTAACACATTTACATTAAGTTGATGATTTTAGGTAGATTAGACTCGTATAGAATATTACATAATTTTTTTTTTCTGGTGACAGCTTTTGTTGACGCTACAGGATACAAGGTGGCTGTTATTCCGAATGTTGTGTTTTATTCAATCTCCAGGGGCTGTGATTCAGTTTTATTGTAATAGTTAGTGCAGATTCAAAGCTTATTGCCTTATCATTCTGACTTAGTGTACGTGTCCACTTCTCACTGTGCAGCTGTGTGCAGTTGTATGTTGCGTTTAGGGGAAGACTGTTCATTTGCCATAACAAAGTCCATGAAATTGTCCATCAGCACCAGTGAGAAAATGTGTAAGTGGACACACAGCATCAGTTCTATGGCTGACAATAAAGCCAAATCTATCAGGGAACACCTGTAGCCAACCACATGTCAGCACTAAAGCCTTTAC
Organism: Pangasius larnaudii; assembly: GCA_037576815.1. Lineage (NCBI taxonomy): Eukaryota > Metazoa > Chordata > Actinopteri > Siluriformes > Pangasiidae > Pangasius > Pangasius larnaudii. Next base: position 45,428 of record CM074930.1, read on the forward strand.
CATCCTCTGTGGTTTTGGTATAGCTAGCTGAACTGCCTACATTATTATTATTATTATTATTATTATTATTATTATTATTATTGTATGGAAGGTCTAAAGACTTCTAGGATTTTGTAAAATATTACTTTTCCACACTTAACCCTAAGCTTTATACACATTTCTTGATGTGTTTCTGTGCCTTTTTATGTTGTCTTACAATTAATGATTGTTTTCTTAATATGACTTATATGATTATACTTTTTTTTTTTATAAATAATAGTGTTCATATCAAGGCTGAATTTGGCTGAATGTTACATGGAAATGTATAAAATGAGCAGATGACCACTTCAAATCTTGTCCTATTCCTGCCCTTTCCTTCGTTTCCTGGATCCAGATTAAGCCTTGGAATTACACATTTGCTGTGATTAAACATTTCATTTTTAGTTTTTAAATCAAGGGTTTTGGGGGGGAAAAAACTCCACTTTTTAAAATTTTGATAACAGTTTTGTTCTTCATTCTTGGACTGCAGTCTTTTCTGTGTTCTCTCTGTGACACACCACTGTGTAATGTATTACAAAGTCCTTCAGCAAGGACAAGCCCGGGTACAGATGACAAGACATTATTTCTGACTGATGGCGGGTGTGTGCACGAGCTTCTGTCTGTGAAAATAATGGAAATTTTTCACACTGGTCAATTGGTCTGAGACTGAAATCCTATTATTATCTTGAGTATGACCAAGTCTGCAGATTAGGGGGAAATGAAACAGCTGTTTAAGAAAAGCAGAAGGAAGATTGTGTTTTTATACACTGGATATTTTTAGAGACGCTGCTGAGCTCCAGTGCTGATATTGTGCTCAGAGTAAAATCAGGACCATGGTTATATAAGCACATTACGGTTGTTCACCATCCGTTTCCACAACAGCGAGTACAGCCGCGGGCCGGTCATTAACCTTCACCATGTCATTTTTCCAACCTTTATCCACTGCCTGGAAAATCTTACACCATCTACCTTACAGCCATTGTCCACCCGGAGATATTGCACACTCATATGTGTACAAATGTTCTGATCCAAGCAGCAATAAATACATCAAGAAATGTCATCCGAAGGTTTAACGGGTGGAGTCGTAAAGAGGGTTAGGTTATGTAGGTTATGTAACCGTCACAGAGCTCATGACTTATCATTCAGCTCATGACCACAGCAATGATAAATAGTAGGAATGATTTTTCATCTTAATGCTGCACTGAAAGCATACTTCTGCATTCTAAACTTTTAAATGTGCTTTTATGTTTGCCTGTAAAAAAAAAAAAAAAAAAAAAAATTTTTTTTTTTGAGACAAAATTTCTGTTTCTTTGGTTTCATGAATAATTTTGCAGGATGTGGACATGTGGAGAGTAATGACTTCTGAACCTGGTCTTTGCAACATTTAGGGCAGACATTAAACTAACATGTTTACGGTACCAGCTTAACATGTACATTTACATTTATGGCATTTGGCCGACGCCCTTGTCCAGAGCGACTTACAATATTGCTTAAGATGGGATATAACAATATTCTTTGTTGACCTGAGCTAAATTCTTTCTCTGGATAAGGGAGTCTGCTAAATGCTGTAAATGTACATCAATCAGCAAAATGGCATCTTTCCCTACATTAGAGAATGGAGAGCATTACTTAGTACATTAACATAGTCATATTCAGTTGCATAAACACCACTGGAATTGTTTTGTCATCGGTCCTAAGTGGATAAGTCTTATACTTAGTATAGGTCATGTGTTGTGTCTAAACGTTAGTGCATTATGTAATCACTTGCATATTATTCTATCTATCTTGTAATTTGTCTTGATGGAATGAGTGCAATATATATTCTGTATACATTAACAAGACCTAACAAGAAAATGTCTGACTTCCAAAATATTGGTTTTGGTTTTTTTAGATTTCAAATAAGAAAGAATCAGCAAACAAGAATATTGAGAAAGCACTGTCAACTTTTATTTTCCAATTAGAAAGTGAACACTTCGCTTGTTTTTTTTTTCACAAATTGTAAAGTACGTATTGTAAGAAATTTGTTGTGTATAACAAATTCTCTTAACATATTAGCAGCACAAATTAAACCATAACAGTGTCTTTACTGCATTTACAAACCAACATGAAAAACACATTGCTTTTTTTAACCACATTTAAGAATCATAAAGATAAAAAGCAATTTTACATCTCCTGTTAAAATTTGCACATTTTCACACCCATTTAGTTTACATTTACATTTTGCTGTGGCATTAGCTAGCTAGCTTTTATGGAATAGCTCATGAAGGCAAGAAACTGAATTTTGAAACTCAACTGGAGAGAGAGAAATAATTAGAAGATAAGAAATCATCTCACAAAATTCTGTGCTGGTGCCAATGAGGCGAGGTGTAGTTCTACGTGCTATCTGTAAAACAGGAACCTGAAATAAAGGAGAGTCCAGAGTTTGGCAAGAAAAGAAAGAAAACTTTCCTTCTGTAATGTATTCACACCTAATTAATGTATTTTAAAAATGGTCCTCAGAGTCTTGATTAACGTACATCAGTAGCTGGAATGGCAGCTGGGACTCGTTTAAATGCTATGCTGGTTAATTTGAAATGCTAATCTGGCCATTTAAAAGAAGGAATCTGATCTTAGTAAACTAATTGCTCCATTGCCATTACAATTCTTTCATCACAAGTGAATTTTCACCACAGTGGTCTTTAAAACAGACACAAAAGTATGGAGAGGTTTATTGCAATGTATTTATGTAGTGCTTTTAGCAATGGACATCGTCACAAAGCAGCTTTACAGAAATTTTAATTAAAATTTTTAATATCGAAATTTGTGTATAAGCTTACAAAGGGACGTTTTCTTTCTTTTATTTCCAAAGACTGGATTTTTCAGTTTGACGATTTACTGTAAAAATTAAGTTTAAAAAAAAAAAACTCAGCAACTGTGTCATTAACCAAGCACTCACTTCTCATTACATTTTTGTGTGTTCATTTTCACAAATCCATGTGTCACTGTATTTTCAGTGTTTAATCAGCCTCGACTTCGATTTAACTGAAGTGTGGATTGTTAAACACAACACAGCCTTACAGCCAGAAACAATACAGCAAATTAGAAAATCCCTGACCATTTTTACTGTAATTAAGTTGGAAAGTGCTGTGGTTGAATGATGTTTTTGTGCTTGTAAGGATATAAAACAATAATTAAACCACAGCCTCTTATCTCCTTATATTAGAAACTATGGTTAGTCTAAATGTCTTAAACTTGTTCTGATGAAGCTGCAGTTAAGTGGAGAGCTGGCACAACTGTAACAATGTGATGTCTTTACCTGCATATATACATAAATACATCACTTCCCCTTCTGAAAAGCCCGCGGGATTCGTCCACTCGTTCTGTAGATATTTGTGAAAACATTTTGTGCCAGGACAGTTAAAAACACAAACAGAAGAATTTTTCAAGTATAATTTTTTTTCCCTTATATTTTCAAAAACTGAAATTGTGCAGTTATATACATTTACTTTACATTAAGTGTTAGCACAGCATTCAGACTTTGTGCAAACTAATTCTGTTTGCAGGATTGTGAGAAATCGTGGGTGCGAACTGCAGTACACCTGTAATACCTCTTTCAGAGTGTAAGAGCAGTGAAAGATGGCAACACTGAGACAGAAAAGATGCACACATTGATTTCCACAAACTGAAATTGATGCAGAGAGTATAAAGATCTTATCATTTTTTTAATTCATAGAATTATACTTAAACCATAGTAACCATATACAGTACCGTAGTAGACACTGTCATTTAAATTATCATTGAATATTTTAACTCCAACCAAAAATGTTATAATTGTGCCAGCTTTCCTGTATCTGAAATATGTCAAGTGCATTCTGGATCAATGCAGACTGTGTAATGTACAGTGTTCAAGCTTTTCAGGCATGTATTATATTTCACTGTAAGCAAGGTTACCAGTCTCACCGAAGATACTGAGAAAAACCAACAGAGATCCAGAACTATCCAGGGCTTAAACACACGGATGTACGCCATTACATGTTATCACAGTACCAAGTTCTAACCCACTGTCAATCCCAACAAATAATTCAGGAACAAATATAGAACTCCCAAAATTATTGTCTTGTATTGAGTCTGACAAGGTGAATAACATTATTGATATCTGAAGAACCATTTCATTATTATTGCACTGGGGATGGAAAGGAAAAGTGCAAGAAAAGGAAAAAGGAAGTGTGTTTATTGCTAAAGTGAGTTTTACACCACAGAGGCAGATTATTCAAATCACAAAAATAATCTTTGTTTCCTAGAGCTGATGTCACAGAGAGATGAGATGCTACAGCTCAATTTAAATATTTCAGCACGCATACATTAAAACACAAGTCAAATATCTAGCAGCATGTGGAACTGCTGGCTGAGCAGCACTGACACACAGTAAAAAAAAAAAAAAAAAATAGAAACACTACTGACAGAAACAGTGCTGCTGACAGGAAATACATGGAAATCACTACTTGTGAACATATTCGTGTAAAAAAAAAAAAAAAAACCTTCACCTACAAGATTTTGTTTATTTTCTATTTGTCCATGTTTCACTTGCAATAGTACTTCTGCCACAAATGAACAAGCACACATACATGAACACCCTAAAAATGCAAACCATGTTTATATAAGAATGCATTTTGTTTATTCAAGTTATTTAAAGTATAACTAAACTGTTAACTTTGTCAACACATGCTATCAGTATTTTGCAGATAGTCCTCCATATAAAGTGCTTCCAAAAGAAACAATCTTTAAAAACTTGCAGCTTTTACTTAGTCCAGATGTTATTTTACTCTGAAACCGGTGTTCTTTTATAAATAGGTGATCTCTGTGCTACCAGAGCTCATAAACCTTAAGTTCAGCAAGGTATGGATTTGTGCTGCCCATTCTGTGTGATGGGGTTAATCTTTTCCAGGGAAATGTCAGCATCGCTGTCCAAGTTGTCTGACATATATGGGGAGAACTTCTCCAAGGTCTTAAACCCAGAATTCTCTTCCTTCTGAACTTCCTCATCCTGGCCTAGTATGCTATGAGGGATCACACAATTGCTGTTGCTACCACCTTTGGGGATGAAGCCCTTGTGCTGATAGTGTGAGACATGCTTGGACACTCCGTTGTTGTTGATGCTCACAATCTCAATAGAGTTGCTGCCAGGGCAGAGATGTTGGCAGCCTAGCAGGGTAGAGAACGCTTTGCGGAAGTCAGCATTGAACGCATAGATGATAGGGTTGAGTGAGGAGTTAGCCCAGCCAAACCAGACGAAGACGTCAAAGGTGGTTGGGTTTATGCACGGGAAGTCCACGCTTTCATTGGGCTCGCAGAAAGGCACCATGCAGTTGAGGATGAAGAAGGGCAGCCAGCAGCACACAAACACCCCCATAATGACCGACAGGGTCTTGAGGACTTTGGTTTCGCGCTTAAAGGAAATCTTAAAGGAGCTTTCAGACTCTATGCTGCTGCTGTTGCCCATGCTGCTGTGGCGGTTTTTGGCACTCTCTGCTGCTCGCTCCAGGGCGGATATCCTGCGGATTTGCTTCTGGGCAATGCGGTAGATGCGGGTGTAGGTGACAATCATGATGGCTACAGGAATGTAAAAACTGATGAGGGAGGAGGAAATGGCATATGTTCGATTAAGACTAGAATCACAGTTGTCTGGTAGAACTTCAGCGTAGGTGCTATTCAGTTCAGTGTAACCTGTACTTTGTGCTTTGTGCCAGTTTAGCTGCACAGGGATGAAGGAGATAAGAACAGACAAGGTCCATGCCACACTAATCATGATGAACGCCACTTTAGGGGTCATTTTGCGCTCATAACGAAATGGGCTGGAAATGGCCCAGTACCGGTCCACACTAATTACACACAGGTTCAGGATGGAAGCAGTGGAACACATGATGTCAAATGCCACCCAGATGTTGCAGAATGCACCAAACGGCCAGAATCCCACAATTTCAGTAGCCGCCTTCCATGGCATCACCAAAATGGCCACCAGTAGGTCAGAAATAGCCAGTGATATAACAAAGAAGTTAGTGACTTTGGAGCGCAGATGGCGAAATTTTGTGACAGCAGCACAGACCAGTGTGTTTCCCAGCAGAGTGGTCAGAATGAGGAGAGAAAGAAAGCAGCCGGTCAGAACACGCTTTGATGAATCACGCCGTACTAAACTGCTGTCAAGAACCGAGGAGAAATTTACATCCATGGCTTTTTCACTGAGTAACAGAAGCAGTCACCCCATAATTCCACCAGTCTAAAGTGAAAGGGATGAATCACAGAAGCAGCATGAAGCTCTGTGACTCAAAGATCTGGATCATCTACTCCAAGCTCATTGTGGCAAAGATTTTCAAAAATCCATGCACCATTATTTTAACATTACCTTTACAGAAGCCACGAAATGTCCCGTGTTCCAGTCTCCAAATCCATTTCACATGGTTAGATTATTTTAAAATGTGCTGAGAAAACAAACCTAATATAACAAACTGACAAATCATTCAGTTACTTTACCAGGCTGCTGGTTTTCCTCCCAGTTGCGCAACATATTCCCTCCAGCATGTTTAGGTAAGCGTGTCCAAGCGCAATCATTAGCCTTATATGCGAGCTCATCGATGTGGTCTATCGATCTGGATTTGCGCTGCGTTGCTCTGATTTGACTGCTGGGATCCTGTTCCATGCAGCGCAAGCGCTAGTAGCCACACACGTTTCTCATCGTTATTCTGGGTCTTGCATGTGCCTTCTTTCGCGCTGTCTGAGCCATTAAACATCTGCACTTGCTTCAGGGCATCAGCTCCTGCAGTGGCTCGGACACTTTACTTCAGATTAATGGGTTCTGTCAGTTCTCTTCTAACAAGATTGTTCCGTTGTAACAAAAAGCATTTGCATTGTCCCCGGAGAGCGAGTGTCTCTGCGAGTAATGAGAATGAGATTGTACTGTAACCTGCTGTCTCTGTGCGCGTCAGAAATCTCCCACAGGATTTTTAATTAGATTTCGAGGAAATAAGAGTAAGAATCCAAAGGTTGTTGTCTTGGATAAAACTGTCTGCACCATCAATAAGAGCGGATCTCTGTCACAGTGATCTTGCAGCTGCTCCGGGTTCAGGTGGCCGGAACGCAACGGGTTTTTTCGGTTCCTTCATTAATTGTCCCAGGCACAGTAATTAGAAGTGCAGCACTAAGTCAGTCCTCCCGTCCTCTTTCCTCAGCGTCTGGTGTGTTTCTGTCGATCTGAATGAACCGAACCGAACTGAACCGGGTGTTTTCTTGCGCGAACCGTCGGAACATAAAATCGGTTTAGAAACGCGCCCATCTATTGAAGGTTATTTCTTCCTTCAGTCATTTTAAAGGATATTACACGTGAATGCTATGATCTTCGGATAATGTCCACAGACGTTATACCGTGGGAAAATAGGACCTCTTTACTCTATTCATTTTTAGGAGGCTATTTTGCATTACCTGTGCACTTGTGAGTTTGTGCTGTAGGCTGCAGTGTCACCGGTGAGATGCGATGATCTTCAGCTGCATATTTACACACTGAGCGGCTGGAGGAGGCCATCTGCTGGAGCTCGCATTAACACTTGGTTTAGTTTCAGGAATAGTTTAAATGTATGGTGTGCTTTGTGTGATAAATTGCCTTGCTTTTTTGTCAAACATGGTATTTTATAGGATTATGCCCAAAAAGTTCTCCCTTGGTCTCATCAGACCATAACACATTTTGCCACATGGTTTAGGGTGATTTAGGGCTTGAATGTTTTTTCATGAAAAAAGGTTATTGTCTAGCAACCACACCTCACAGCCCAGATATGTGAAGAATACAAGAGATTGTTGTCACATGAAGAGAGTAACCAGTACTTACCAGATGTTCCTGCAGCTCCTTTAATGTTGCTGTACATCTCTTGGCAGCCTCCCTGATGCACTGAGGTTCTCTATTTTCTCCACTTGTTGAAGGAAAAGCTGTAGGCAAAATGCACCAAGGCAGTTTACAAATTACAATTTAATTTATGCTTATGTTAGTCTAATTATTTTAGTCTATCTCTCTCTCATATATATATATATATATATATATATACACACACACACATACAGACATACATACATACATGTGCATGTGTATATATATTTATATAATTTATCTCGTCAAAATAACTCTAAAGAGGTTCTTGATTTTAAACAGATTTATAATTCAAAATGGAACTCAGCACAATCTTTCACTGAATAAACTATTAAATATATAAATAGTCATTAATCTCCTTTAACACCATATAGATTAAATCATGTGGCTGTTCATAACAGCATTCAACAAAATTATTCAGCATCTTACAGGATCTGATTAATCTTGATCAAGTGTGTGATGTGATCTTGTGGCTTAGACAGTTGTGCTCGTCTTGCGCTGTTTGCACAAGCACTTTAAGTAGACTTTAGTTAGTTCTGTCATTTTATGCAGCACCATGGTCCTGGAGGAAAGTCATATCATTTCATTCTTCAAATTATGCTAATAATTAAGGCTCATTTTCACATTTCTTTCCTAAACGTATCTCCAAAGTTCATGCTTTTATGTTTCTGAAGGGACTGGTGTCTGCATGCATCACCATTTTAATATTGAAAGGACATTTAGTTCCCCTGACAAGCATTATAATTATATGAGAATACATTTTGCCTCATTAAATTACTTGACTGCTAAGATGTTGCCATTGTCCTTTAAATTTGTTGCTTAAGGGCATTGAGGCTAATGATGTAACCTCTGACCTTTCAGGTCTTGCCTGACCGCTGGGCTACGAACCCAAGATAAAGCTGAATAACAATAAAAAGTTGAACAAACGGACACTGATGTTATCACAACACATTCAGTGGTCAAGCACCACACTGCAGCTCTGACATTCAACTCACCGTGACTGAATAGTTAGCTGATGAATTTATCTGGGTTGTTTATAGCAAGAACACATAAATGTGCAGGAAATAAACTCTCCTTTGCTGACCGCTGATGATAAATTATGTCCAAAATTATTTGTTTATCTGGTGTCTGTGCAGAGGTTCATATGTTCTTCCTGTGTCTGTGTGGATTTTTTCCATGTTCTCCAGTTTCCTCCCCAAAACATAGCAGTAGGTGGATTGGCTAAGATAAATTACTTCCAGGTGAGTTAGTGTGTAACAACCAGTTTCCAGTTTTCCAGAACCTGATGTTCTGCCATTGTAGCTCATCCACCTCAAGGTCTGACATGTGACTTCTGAGATGCTTTTCTCCTCAACACAGTTGTAAAGTGTGATTATTTGAGTTGCTGATGCCTTGTGCTGCTGCCACACGATTGGCTGATTGGATAATTGCATGAATGAGCAGGTGTACAGGTGTTTCTAATAAAGGTAGATGGTCTGGTGGTGTACCACAGGCCTATATGTTGTGAGTTTCACTTAACACCAATTTTGGAATGGGTGCTTGTAACGATAATATTTCTATATGTGCTTTGTGATGTGTATCAGAGGGGCTAATAGACAATACATTACAATGTACAACAAAAAAATGCAAATTATTGCAAGATCAGTTCAGTGAAACGTGGTACATTAAAACATGTACAATGACTGTGGAGAGAAAAAAATCAACTCCATGAAGGTCATTATATAATTCTAAAGGTAATAGGATTTACAGAGCAAGCACAAGGGGCATGGTGGCTTAGTGTTTAGCACTGGTGCCTCGCACCTCTGGGGTTGGGAGTTTGCATGTTCTCCCCATGCTTCAGGGGTTTCCTCCCCCAATCCAAAGACAGGTTGTAGGTTGACTGCCATTTCCAAATGTGTTGTGTGTGATTTGCCCTGCGAGGTTTTGGCACCGCTTCCAGGGTGTCCCCCGCCTTGTGCCCTGAGTTTCTTCAGGCCCCCATTCTAGAGTTCAGCTGAACGCAGAAGAGCATGGCCATGTTTGTGTGTAAATGTTTGTGTAGTGTGTGAATGCTTGTACTGAACATGACCTCACTTTCTATCATGGAGATTTCTATCATCCGTTTGCTTTTAGGGAAGAGCAAAACATTTCAATATGATTAATGTGCATTCATACATATTACTGAATATTCACTCTCGGGTTAACAAAAAATATCAGCCTTTTGTTTCTGGAGGACAAGGAGGATCTCCACTGCTCTTAGAATTAACCGTCATATTATTACCTGCTAGTTTTTACTCCTCTGTTGCTTACTGTGCAATTTTAATGATATGAGAGAAAACAGACCTGTTGTCCTAAAACATTTCTTTTGTAATATGACTTGCACAGAAAATAGACCATACCACACTGCTGCTTTAAGAAACTCTCATAAAAGAAGAAGCCTTTATGTGTCATATATACACACATCACAGTACGGTGAAATTCTTACATTCGTACATTACAGCTTGTCAGGACGTTGGGGTCAGAGCGCAGGGGCAGCCGTGATACAGCCCCCGGGAGCAGAGAGAGTTAAGGACCTTGCTCAAAGTGCTTGGTAGTTTGGCGGTGCTGGAAATTGAACCCCAACCATCCTTATGTTGCTTTTGTGAGTGTGTTTTAGTATAACGTGTATGAGCATGAGTGTCTTTGAATACCCTCCATGTCTACTTCTGATGTCACCTCTCTGAACACATGTCAATGCTAATGTATATTGAATGTACTAATTTAATTATCTAATTTAATGTAATCATTCTTTCATTAATTCCTTTTCTGGTTTTCTTGGTGGTCACAGCGGTTACACTGCAGTTGCTGTGAGCAGTTCTGCACTCAGGTCTCCATCAGTGGACAGTTTTAACAAACCAGACTTCATGTGAAAACTGTAATGAATTTCCTGGTTACACATTTGCACTATTTGTCCATGTAGTACACAGTTATAGAAGGGAATGATTTATAATCGGGTGTCACCCAGATGAGGATGGGTTCCCTTTTGGTTCCTCTCAAGGTTTCTTCCTCACTGTCACCTCTGGCTCACTCATTAGGGATAAATTCACTTATTTACAATTTATTTTGATTTAATTTAATCTGAAAGTATTTGTTTCTGCAAAGCTTCTTTGTGACAATGTCCACTGTTAAAAGCTCTATACAAATAAATTTGAATGGAATTTAACTGAATTAACAGCATAGAAGGTCGGTCCAGACTTCTCTATCCCCAGCACTGGACTTCATACTGCTCCTCGCTCGAGCCTATATCACAGAAGAAGAATGCAAATAAATTTAAGGTCAGAATCTGTGTGATGGCTATTAAAAGGAAATGCTATACATGATCACGTTTTTGTTTTTGCTACTGCTTGTTAGAGGGGTTAAGAGGGCTACCATTAATATCACTTAATATGTAGAATTGGCTCTGCTGATTAGATTATAACTATTTAACCATCATTCATTTATCGCCAGTCGGTCGCTGTGGATCCAGAGCCGTTACCAGGAACACTGGGTGTGAGGTGGGATTTTTTTTTTAATTTTTAATAATAAAATGCACACTTTTCCCACATCTACTGATGGATATGCTTTTACAGACAACAACAATTTGACAAAAGCTGTCATGTAATGAGACGCTTTCACCTTCTGTAACACACTGCCCTCTACTGAAAATTCGAGAAACACAAACCAAATCTTTCACACCTAATCTTTAGAAGACAAAGCTTAAATAAGAAATTATTACAATTACACTATGCTGTTTAACTGATCAAAGTGAAGCCTTACCTCCTATTAACTTCTCTCACAAGCAGTAGGAAAAAAATGCAATCATGTATAGAGTATTTCCCTTTTTTTTTTATTTCTTTTAAACACACTGTGACATTGTAGTAAGGTCAGAACACAATAGTCTTAATCAATAGTCAGAACTGATCAAGCATCTATTCATCCAGCGTTGAAAAAATCTGATGCACTGCTTGACAAAGATCAGATGTGGAGCTTTCTTCTCAGCCTTTGTGAGGACCTCTGTTCTGTCTCTTGGACATTTTAATCCAACCTTCCATGAAAAGGACAATGCAGAAAAACATAATATATGATTACAGAACTTAGCTGCATCAGTTCCATGGAATTGTCATTATAAACAAATCTTTAGGATAAAGGATAGGAAAAATGTTAAAACTGGACTCACTGTTTCTGTCCCTGACTGCTGCAGAAGTGCTTTAATATTGTACTGCAGCTTTCTGAAGATCGTATGCAGCTCGAGTGCCACGTCTCCATCAGTAATCTTTGCTAAAACAATTGTTTTCAAAAGTTCTTGGGCGATTAATTCTTTACAGATGCAAAACTGTGGAAGAACAAAAAGTATCGGGTTATAAACGTTATCTTACTCCCAGTCTTTTTACTGATTCAGTTCTACAGTCAGGTTTGTATTAATGAGCATTTAATTTGCATACACTGAGTTAAGGCATCCCATGATGTATTTGTTGTAGTCTCTGTGTAATTTATGGAGTCCCTTGTAGTTCTGTGTTGTTCTGTCTTTGTCTTATGTAGCACCTTGGTCCAGGAGGAACGTTTCATTTCACTCTGGACTAACTGGCTGTATATGGTTGAAATGACAATAAACTTCACTTCACTTCACTTCACTTGACTTGTATTTGTTGTGGCTACAGTAGACTGTGTGCAGAGTCCTTATAAAACACTTATGATATATACACACTGAGCTGTCACTTTATTAGGAACACCTGTACATTGTGCAATCAGCCAATCATGTGGCAGCAAGACGATGCATAAAATCATATTAGCTACAGGTTCAGATTTTCAGTTAATGTTCAGGTTAAACATCAGAATGAGAAAAAAAATCTCAGTGACTGATGGACATAAAGACATAAATTTACTTTAATTACATGTTACATTTCTCTCATATTTTCAATGTGAGATTAAGTTCATTAACCACAAAGCAAAGTCATTTTAAAGACAATCTTCTTTACCAAGGGTGCTAATAATTCTGGAACTGACTGTAGAATAATGTATATAATTAATATCAGGCCAGTAATTCTCTAAAACTTACATAGATGCTCCCCATCTGCATATTTGTCAGGGATATTCGACTTGTGTCCTTTAAATAAGAGACAGAAGCTTAACCATGCAGTTTCATTACAATGTCTTAAATATCTTTAAGATTTAAATCAGATAAAACACATACAAAGGTGAAGAGACTGGGGTAGTGAGTGAGGTCTTCGAGATGGCTGAGGATCTCTCGGATGGTGTCGTCTCCTGTAGTCGTGCCCTGCAGCGCTGCACAACAGAACAAACACATTTATACAGTTAGATCATTGGCAGTGAACATGCTGAGCTTTAACCAGTGGCCGAGGAAAGCAAATTTATTAAACTTCATTCTGGTAGAATTCCATTTTGGATTTTTGGTAAATGAGGTTTGTGGGATGAAATGAAAATCTACTCACGTCGGTCCTGAGCTGGATCACTGTAACTGTTCATTGCATCATAAGAATGACTGAGCTAAGTGGCTGATATTAACGAGCCTACTTTTACAGCGTGTTGCAAAAGTATTCACGCCTTTGACCTTCCCACATTTTGTAGTGTTACAACCTGGAACTTAAATGGACTTAACTGGGATTATGTCATGATTCTACACAAAATCCCCTATAATATTGAAATGTTTATGGGGGATCAATGTAGTTTAAATGCATAAGAATTCCTCAACATTCAACTACTAAAAACTCTTATAGTGTATAACCTTATACATCACTTTAAGTCATTGCTAACAAATAATTCAAAGAACTTTGATTCAATGAAATTACACAGTATTATTTTTCCCTCCTACAGCACTTTATTTTGTAGCTTGTGGCCTTGAACTTTATCCTACACAAATAAAAACACATTCTTAAATGAATGTATATCACATACCTGCCAACGGTTTTCTAATTTCACCCTTGACTCCTTGTTTACTTGTCACTGAGTCACTCCTGCCTTCTGATCCACTAGTTTTTTTAACTAATGTGTAATGAATTAATGACTCAACAAAGCACTGAGAACTTTTAGATAAAACAGATAATTGTAGTCTTACAGTTTATCACACAGAAGAACTCTTACACAGAATACAGCACATACATCCTGAAGTTTTTCAGAAACTGTGTAAAGCCGTAATTTTCACTGCACATAAGGTTTCCAGAGAAGCTTCTGAAGACACACTGTGGGAAACCAGCTGATGTGAGAAATCAGTAAATCTTTAAGCTTCCTTCTTACACTGCTGTCATGCTGAGATTGAGTCACAGTTATTACTTCACAGTGAATTGTGCTGATTATTATTAGTATCAGCATCTTTTTTTCCACCCACAATTTTTCTGGCCCATGAGATGGCAAACATCAACCACGGGGCAAACCCCAGATTAAGACCTCTGTAGATACACTGCACAATGCACAGACAATTCACTTTTCTAAACACAGAAAAGACCAAATTCCACAAATAAAGTGATGGTGCACAATTCAAACCAAACTTCTTTCTAAAATGTGTTTATATGATGTAGTTAAATGAACCTGTAGTTAAATGATCCCTGTGTTTTATTCCCAATGAAGAGCAACAGTCAGTGTTGTTTAAACTATTAAATGTTTTAACTAATATTATTCATCACTACACAATATTTATAAATGCTCTTATTTTAAGCATATGTTTTGTATATCTTCAGTCAGTAAAAAGATTAAAGAATAAAAAGCTCCAAGGCAATAATAAATAGACAAAAAAATACTGCACATTAACATTTAATTAATGAGCCTAACATGACTATGTGGCCTGTGTTCATAAACTAAAGGAGGTGTTTATACAGCCTGTGGGTTTTATTTTACAGTTAAATTCTCTGGATGCAAAAAAACTCACTCTCTGGAAATGGTTTAAACTCTGCAGTGTAATAATGTTTGTAGTTTTAGTGTTTTGTGTTTATTATTATTCATTATTAACTTACTCCAGTAAATATTGACTGCATTCACAACTTTACTTACAGACCAGAAACAGCACATGGAGCGCGCAGGCGCAGAGGCTCCGTATTGTGGAAAGGGTTCGCGTGCAGTTGTTACCGCCGCCGCTTTCACTCAGTCCCGAGACATTCACTCCGCACGCGCTTACCGGAAGTACTTTATCCTCTCAGTCGAACTGCATTGTGGTCGCTGTAGTCCACTGAGCAAATTCTCCTCATTGTTGTAGGGGAAGTTTGGCGCGCGTGCGCTCTCCGTGCGGAAGTACGTCACACGCGGGAAAAAGGAGGCAGTCCGGCGGTGTGCAGTTTGTGTAAGTGACTGTCAGAAAGAGTGTTTTTGTAAATACAGAGTGGTTTTTATGGCGATTCAGCTTTTTTGGTAAATTTCATCAAGATTAAAACAGAATCGTTTTCTGTAGTTGTCACAGTGTCGCTTGTAATAATGTTTGCTTTGCTGAAGCTAATCAGCTAGCTGTAAACAGTAAATACGCACGAGACGCCTTTTCTGTCAGGCAGCTAAATGTAAACAGTAACTAACTCAATATTAACCCACTGCTAACTCACTACTGACCCACTATTAACTCACTACTGACCCACTATTAACTCACTGCTAACCCACTAATAATCCACTGCTAACCCACTATTAACTCACTGCTAACCCACTAATAATCCACTGCTAACCCACTATTAACTCACTGCTAATCCACTACCAACACGCTGCTAACCCACTACTAGCTCACTATTAACT
>CM074930.1:85474-114339 GCA_037576815.1 Pangasius larnaudii
ATTTGTAGCCCGTTTATCACTTTTTATTTGTTTTTCATGTAATAATAATAATAATAATAATAATAATAATAATAATATCTTTTGCTATAATGTGCCCCGCTGCTCAGATCTGAATGCAGATTAAAATCAGAAGCTTATTCTTTTCCGTCTTACCTGTGTGTGTCTTCATTTCTGTCCCAGCAGTGTGTAAGTGTGTATCAGCTCTCTGTCTGCTTTTATACCAATCTACTATTAATATTGCATCGCCATGATTTAATAATTTCAAATCCGTCAGCACAAAGCGGTGAAGAGAATGAATTAAAAGCAACACAGAGTGATTTTTAAACAAGAAAACGTCGAAAGTAATAAAATAGTTTTATATACTTGTATGTATGTATATGTATGTATATATATGTCGTGTCTGTTCATGATGTAAACAGTTGAAAGCATTTGTCATTTCTGCATTTTTAATCCCCTTCGAGTTCTTTATTAATAAAACAGCACAAGTGTTCAGTGTGCTGTAGATTATTAGTGACTCTCTTCATTTAAATGAGTAGCCATGAAAATGATCAATAACATCTAGTATATGAGCTCAAAAATCTACAATATATTAACAGGATAAAATCATCTCGCACTGTTTATGACGCGATAATAATAAAAAAAAAACGTTAACTTTCTGTACTTGACTGTAGAAGTATAATTAGTAAGGCTGTAATTAAATATTTAGTATAATTCCTGTGCAGGAGACAGAAGGCTGTCACTAATCCGGTATTTCAGTCTTTAGGATAAAAGTGGATGTAATTTATTTATACAGATATGAGTGGACACGAGAGCTTAGAAAAATCATTTATTAAATATTAATTCACACATTTCAAGTGAAATCTCAGGACATTTCTCCGAGTCAGTGAAGGTGGCTACGATCACAACAAAATTCAGTAGCAGCTTTATTTCTGTTTCTCTGTCGCGCAGATTTGCAGAATTTATTTCAGAATCTGTTCAGTGTGGAAGGAAGTGACGTCCATCAGATACCTGCCAAGTTCTAACCAACATTTAATTATAATTTCAAGAACGCTTCTGGCGTTTTACCATCGGCTCATGTACAGGTGCGTTAATAGTAAATAATTACACACACTTCAGGACAAAATGTGCGATAATACTGAAGTAAGTGTTAAAGCTACTTTCTCCTTGGAGGCTTCTCTAAAATGAAAAGCGCAATAAAACTGGCATCCTGTTGTTTTAAGAGCCACAGAAGTGAAATGCGGAGCTGCATGAAGCGTCCTGTGACATTATTGTGCAAAATACATTTAGAGAAGGAGAAGATAAAAAGAACTCTTCCGGTGCTCTAGTTCCTGATCAGAAGAACGTGTAGATCCCTGTCACGTGCGTTAAAGTGTTTAGCAGTTAAGTGCCGCTCGGTCAGTGCGCCGCGGAGTATTTCATCCTCTTCTGTTTCTGTCTCTGGTTACAGAACCAAACTCGGACCACGTTCTTCTTCAGGTCCAGCTTCTCGGCGATGGCAGCGATTTTCTCTGAAGAAGGCCGGGGCTGGATGGCGAAATAGGCCTCGAGTGAGCGCTTCTCCGGCGCAGCGATGGATGTGCGCTTTCGCTTGCGCTCTCCGTTACCGTTCAGCAGCAGGTCTGTGCGCGCGCTCGTGTCGCGGTGCGCCGCCTCGGCCTCGTCCAGCCAGGCCTGCAACACCGGCCGCAGCGCGATCATGTTATTGTGTGAGAGTGTGAGAGACTCGAACCGGCAGATCGTGCTCTGGCTAAGAGAGCCCACTCCCGGGATTTTGAGGTTGGCGAGCGCGGAGCCCACGTCTGCCTGCGTCACGCCGAGTTTGATGCGTCGCTGTTTGAAGCGCTCTGCGAACGCCTCGAGCTCGCGCGGGTCCGAGTCTCCGTCGCCACCGGGAAGCAGGGGAAGAAGCTGAGGGTGAGAGTGCGCGTGCGGGAGACCCGCGTGGCCTGCTGCCTGGTGCAGGTGGCACGCAACGGCCGGAAGGTGATGCTGGTGCGCCTGCGCGGCCAAAGCCGACGGATCCGGTGCCAAGCCGCCCACAGCCAGCGCGGACGACAAGTGCTCGAGGAGCTCGCCCTCCAGCGTCTGGCTCAGGTGGTTATGATGATGATGGTGGTGGTGATGAAGATGATGGGAGGAAGTAGAAGAGATGGACGAAGAGGAAGAGGACGTGGCGCACACGCCGCCGTTCATGGCGTGGTATGATGTCGCGTGCGGCTTGGCGAGATCGGCGGCCGCCAGAGCTTCTGCGCGCGCCAGCAGGCTCTCATCAAATGCTCCGAATATGTTGGCCTGCAACTGAGAGCGAGAAGAAACAGAGAAACGGAGAGAGTGAACGGAGTGGGGGCTGCGGGAAGGAGGGGGGCTGGTGCACGCGGGATTTACGGGGGAAAGACGGCGTGTCATAAAAATTAATATGAGAGCAGTGAGGGAGAGAGAGAGGGATGGAGAGAGGGGGAGAGAGAGGGATGGAGAGAGGGGGAGAGAGAGGGAGAGAGCGAGGGAGAGGAAAGAATGAAGTCGGGCAAAAGCAAAAAAAAAAAGCGAGCGAGAAAAACGGGAAGCAACACGCGTGTTTCCTTGTTACTGAAGTGTAAAGAATAATGAAGTTTCCCGTTACACGTACCTGCGGTGCAGGCAGACACACGCGCCGCATGGCCTCCGAGCTCGCGTGCACGCCGGAGTACTTGGGCTCGTGCACCGGCGCGTGCACGCCGGAGGGGAAGTGCTGCTGCTTGCCGTTCATGACCGTCAGGTTCTCTCCTCGCGCGCTGGCTCTGAGGTCTCCCACTGTACAGCTCTCTCCATCGCCACCTCCTTCCGGTCACCTGTCCCCAACACACACCTGCTCAGCGTCTCACCTTACACACTGCAGGCCTGAGAGTCGGAGAGCAAACAGCGCGCGCGCTCAATGCGCACTGAACCTGGCTGGGCGCAAATATTTCAGTTTATTTACTTTTTTGCCAGAATGTTCAGTTTTAATGTTTATTTTTAATATAACACTGTTTTTGGCTGCAGGTTAGAAGCCGGATGTTTGTTAGTGTGAATTACTCTCATCTTCAGCTAATTAATCTAAAAAAAATAAACCGAATGAAACAACTGTCAAACCTTTTACACCTGAGAGTGAGACAGAAGGGCAGACAGACAGGTCCTGCGCGCACGTGCGCTTTAAAGCGTGTGTAAGTGAAATAAAGCTGCAGTAAAATGATTAAATGGCATTTTTAAAGAACATTCAGCATTAGTCATATTTGTAATGCGAGTGCTGATTTTACCCGGAAATGTAAAATTAATTATTTCGACTTAATTTACTCTTTACAAATGTAATGAATTCAATCTTAATTAATACAAAATTTTAACTATTTATAACCTGAGCTTTTGCGTCACTTGGTCACTTTACTTTCTCTGGGCATTTATACACACATTATCCTAAAATATTAAACATACACACGTGATTTACAATTAATAAATTAACGCTAAAACCAATTAATTAATTAAAAAACTGTTCGTTTAAAATGTAAAAAAGTATTTACGATGTTTTGGTTGGGAAAAAAATTCAGTTCAATGACATTATTATTATTATTATTATTATATTATTATATTTCTACACGTCATGACATGTTTTAATATTCATGTTTGAAAAGTGGAAGCTGTTGTGTTTATATTCACACATTTATTTCTCAGAGTCTTTATCAACCTGCAAATATTAACTTGTGCTTTACTTTTTGATCTTTAGGACTGCTGGTGGTGTTTCTCACTGTGTCTGTGTGTGTGTGTGTGTGTGTGTGTGTGTGTGTGTGTGTGTGTGTATACCTTTATTGATTGATTTATTAATTGATTTTTCTAATGACAGAAAATGATAGAAGGTTTTACTGCATTTTTCAGAAAAGCTATAAAATTCATATATAACCATAAAATATGACTGCAAAACAAAAATAATGAATTATTTAAAGATTTCATATATTATTTGAGATATATGTATTAACGAGTACATATTTTAAATGTATTCAGGATGGAAATGTAGGATATTAACACAATTAATTTCATGTGAATTTGAACACAGTGAGAGGATACAAGAAATTAAAGACAATAAAATAAATCCAAATAAATAACTGATCTAAGCACTTCTCCCTTATCACCTATCACTTATCACACCATCAGCTGCATTTAATCACTTTTATACTTCACTACAGGACTTCTAAAACGTGTCATCATGTCGAATCATGTTTATAAGCAGTGCTCTTAAGATCAGGAAAAGTCAGATAATATTGATTGTATTTTTTATTGTAACTGACATGCAAGTGAAGACTGTATTTCTGCTGCCCTGAAATGAACACATGAACACGCAGACACACAGAGTGACACGGCTGAACAAGAGGTTTGGGGTAAATGCTAATGCCCAGCAGTTTTGAGCATCAGCACTCGTTCTTTTGTCGTTTTCAGTGTGCACTTGTTCTTTCTGTATAACAGCTCAATGTGTAGAAAGTGGATCTCGGCAGTGACACGGCTGCTGCACCTGATCCTGTCCACCTCTTCTGTCCTAACACACACTCAATTATTCACCAGCTCTGTGGCAGGCATCCATTACCTCATTGGCATTTTCTTATTCATTATGGAGATTGACACGGGCTTCCTCGGCAAACAATGAAGTTATCTGCAACAAGCCAACTATGCCATGGTATACAGCCTCCTGTTTATGATAGAGTTTTTATGATGAAGCCGTGCCTGCTTTCCTCTCTAGATAACATTTCAGCACATGAATATTTCAGAAGGAGAACCTAAAATGGTTCATTCATAGCTCAGCCTTTCATCTTGATTTACAGAGACACGTTTATGCAGGGCTTGGTTCTGACTCATCCTTCCACAATATATACACCATATACAGGTCAAACATTTAAAATAAAACACTGATGAGTTTACAGAAGAAACACAAGGGTGATTTATTGTTTCAGTTAAAAAAGTGGTCCTTTAGATAGAAAATAATAATTACCATATTAGCTAAGTTTCTGAACATTCTGAGATTGGGAATGTTCATAGCACAATTTTTTTTAGAATAGAATAGAAATAGAATTTTGATCTATAAAGTGGAATAAACTGGAAGTGATGTCACATGTATACATGGGACTGAGGGCTGTTTTGTGGCAGATGACATTCATGGTGTCATGAATTCACCCCCACTGCCCAAAACCTGGTTGCCTCTTCCAGGAGGTTCAACTTGACAATAGACATCACTCTTGAAAAGACAATGAGCAAAACATACTTCAAAATCAACACAGAAAAAAACACACAAAAAAACACACAAAACCTAAATTTTGCAATAACCAACTTGGTCTCTGTCCTGAAAACCTGAGGTCTGAGTTGAAACAGAAGTTTCTTAAAATGTTCTGCATGGAGTGAAAAAATAAATGGGACAGAAATATAATATGATGGATGTAAAATAAAGCTGAAGCATCAAAGAAGTTTCTTGTGCCAAATGTGTAAATTAACAAGTACTTATTTATTAATAAATAAATTGGTTAACACCAAATTGAAACATGAAAATAGATAAATAAATAATTGATTAATTACAGCCATTTGTTTATGTAAAATATTTGGGTTAATATGTTATACATTTTCCTAAATGTCACACTTCTGCCACAAATAACCAAATAAATCTTATCTTATACATGAAAAGATTCAGCTCACTTTAACCTTACTTTTAATATGGAACTTCATCATCTACATTATTATTATTATTTGTGTAACTCAGAGGATATTACTGATATTTTCAGGATCATCACGTGTAATATGGTGCTGATTTTAGCTGATGTCTGTTGATTTGTTTGGTGTATGTGAGGTGTATCAGGAGTCTGCTGGGAGTTTGATGTGTTATAGCGTTTCTCCACAGAGCAGTCGTTGTGTTCTTCCACAATTATATTCAGATGAAGACTTTTCTGATATTTCTGCACTGTGAGCGGCGGGATGAGGGAATGTGGAGTGACGGTGGTTGACATTCTGTCCCATGTGGCAGTCAACAGCGATTGCGTTAAATCAAATAGACTCTGAGTGTTTTCCACTCGGCTTCCCAAAGTAAGAGATGTGCATGTATTATTCATCATCATTTGAATGTCAGGAAGAAGCTTTACGCTATGCAGCACACTTTCAGTTTAATATTCGGCTTTAGCAGATTTTTGGTTCTTTCTACCCCAAGACCCAAGTTCCTTACTGGCTTAACTGCATTCTTTTCAGTCAAGTTTCTTTGAAGTTATTGAATAATTCAATAATCTATGAATTGATGAACACCTGAAAAATAACCCGAGACTGTAAACCCTTTAAAGTCTCAGGTTAATTGATGGTGCATTGTGTCATTTTTTCCATTATTAGGGTTCATAAATTTGGTTACCCTAAAAACTAAATCTCATGTAAATGTATTCATAATTTATACATTAGTGATATAAATATACACACTACAGTTAGAAAAGTTAAATTATACCAAGTGTTGGAGAAATAGTGTTTATCTTCATCACCAATAACTTGTTTGGGTTAACCGATTTGGGTTATTATCTCATTGTACTAGTGCACATTTCACACCTTATTTCTAATTCTCATATAGTTTGGGATTTCAGTTGAAGAGAATTAATGATCAAAATGGATTTCTAGATTTCTCGGTCAGTGTCTTCCACTCGGTCAGTTTTAATTTTCAGAAGTTCAGAATGTCAAGAAGCCAAGCTGATGAATGAATGAAAGTTACAACACAAGAAGCTGTTTAGGAAACAGAAAAAAATTACACTTAAAAATGTCATTTCCAATTTTATCATCAATCATAACATTTAATAACATTTTCGAAAAGAACAGTCGAATGGATCCGAAGCCAAATGGAGGCCCTAAATGCACAAAGTCATGCTTTCAGACTCCTGACAGTCATCTGAGCACCTCAACTTACCCTGTGGGCAAACTCCAAAAGCCCCACCACTAAATGCCCTGCAGAACCCATCCAAGAAGCACAGGCAATGCTGATGGGATGCTTTATGGTTTCATCAGATCAGTGTGTCATAATGACAAAACCGCAGGGTTCGAGTTCAGCAGCTTTAATTCTGCAGCAGTCCTTCAGGGCTCAGTGTCTGACTCCCGACTGCATCAAGTGGTTTCACCGTTTCCTCACGTACCTGCTACAAGTGAGCATGTGACAAATAAATCTTTGAAACTTGAACCTTAACAGAAGCACAATCGAGAGACCACACGGTCAGAGCAGAGGGTTTTACTCCACATTAGCTCAGAAGAAGCCACAGACTGGGTCACATCTGTGAAACTGTGATGCACTTTTTCTCTTTTCTCTTCTGCCCTGATTTGACACACCTTCACATCCTGAACGACAGCAGAGCAACAGACAGTCAAAAAGAAGCATGAAAGAAAACACTGGACAACATTTTCAGAAGGTTATTCTTGGAATGGATTATCAAATCTTTTTCTTCTTTTTTTCCCTCCTTTTTTAGTGGTTGTATTATTCATACTTGAGCCAATTTTACTTTTTTTTTTATTCTTGTTTGATTTCCCCCATTCCTTTGCCTTTATTAATAAGTAACTGTGAGTGTTTGAAATCCATTTTTACAAGCAGGAAAAAAGAAAAATACATCTATCAAGCCTCAAATATATAAACAATAATAAAGTTCAAATCCAGTTTACAGTAAACATTTTACACAACCATGGTGTAGGAGCAGTTACGCAAACAATGAAGATCTTTATCCTGTGTCTTGAAATTTGACTGACAATCCTAAATCTGAGAGACTTTTCAAAAGCAAAATAGAAGTTTTTACTTCTAATACCTAAATGTCCTAATCTCTATATGCAGCAATTTTTTTTATTTTACAAGTAAAAAAAAAAAAATAATCTAAGCACTCTTGTGAGTGAATGATCTGAACATTGTGCCATTCATTCTAATGGCTAAAATAATTAAGCAAACAGTCATTACTATTGCAACCATTTACAAAATGTACAAAAAATAATCAGAAATCTTGTAAAAAGTTAGCTGTCCACTGATAGAGTAAGGCCAAAAAAAAAAAGATATATAAATCAAACTGTTAACACTTAAAACGCCACCGTTAACATTTTCTTTGCAAAGAAGAAGAATATGTTACACTCCAATCCAAAGCTCTTTTTGGTTTCAGATGAATAAACACAACTCAGAGGAAAAGACAAACGTGAACATGTTCGGGTGCAAACACACACACACACACACACACGCCCCACTGAGTTCATATTTACATCAAGTGGCACCACAAATCTGGAAGATAGAAGAGTTTTAACAATTAAACAATTAAACTGTTGGGGTCGTACTGGATCTCTCGCTATTTTTGTTTTCCGGCAGATTCCAAAAATCTTCACAGTAGTCACAAAAGTATTACTGACGTCAGATCAATCACAGTGAAACAATATTCAATTAGTTAGAGTTAAATCCATTTCTGTCTCAGCAAAAGTGAGAGTTTAGTAAATTGCGCTGAGGGTTTAGAGTAAAACAAACACGTTCCTTCAAAATACCTCACATTCCTCCAGACAGTCTCTAACAGAGCATCTGTCCATCACACACTGATGCTTTTCTCTTAACAAACTCTAAAAATATTGGAAACCAGTCGGGAAAACAAAATGATTTATGGACTTAAATAAGCTTCTTAAAAAGGCTTTACTTTACACAATGAAAAAGAGTAACAATGTCTGGGCTTCTGTTTTCATCGCCTCCATGAGCGACTCTCATAATCATCGTCTTCATCATCATCTTCCTCTTCCTCCTCCGGCAGCAAGAAAGGGCTCACTGACTCCTGGAAAAACAACAACTATTTATTATTATTATTATTAATATTTGTCACTTGTATAAAAAAAAAAAAGTTTTTTTTGAAGTACACTGTCTGTTCGCATAACTCAGCACTCATGGCCTTGTTAGAGCCCCAACACACTGTTTATAAACAGCAAGGACTCAAATATATATGTGTGTATATGTGTGCATGTGTATATGTGTGTGTGTGTGTGTGTATGTGTGTGTGTGTGTATGTGTGTATATATATATATATATATATGTGTGTGCGTGTATATGTGTATGTGTGTATATATATGTGTGTGTGTGTGTGTGTGTGTGTGTGTGTATATATATATATATATGTGTGTGCGTGTATATGTGTATGTGTGCGTGTATATGTGTGTGTGTGTGTGTGTGTGTGTGTGTGTGTATATATATATATATGTGTGCATGTGTATATGTGTGTATATGTGTATGTGTGTGCATGTGTATATGTGTATATGTGTGTATGTGTATATGTGTATATGTGTATATGTGTGTGTGTGTGTGTGTGAGAGAGAGAGAGAGAGAGAGAGAGAGAGAGAGAAGAAGTGAACGGAGGGGAGTGAGTGTGTGTGTGTGTGTGTGTGTGAGAGAGAGAGAGAGAGAGAGAGAGAGAGAGAGAAGTGAACGGAGAGGAGTGTGTGTGTGTGTGTGTGAGGGAGTAGATGTGAACAGAAAGGTGTGTAGATGTGAAGGAGGAGGTGTGAACGGAGAGGGGTGTGTGTGACAGAGAGGAGATGTGAACAGAAAGAGAGAGAGAGAGAAAGTGTGTGTGTGTGTGTGTGTGTGAGGGAGGAGATGTGAACAGAAGGGAGTGCCAGGCTGTGTAACACACCCTTGCTCATGCACAGACATCACGTGAATATCACGGATATCACTGCTGTATTTTTAAAAAGCTCTTTAAAGTTGCAGTTGTGACGGATGTTAATAAGAGTGTGTACTCACGAGCCAAATTAATGTATTTCACTAATGTAGTTTTTTTTCCCCGAAAACGTTATAATTTAGTTTTGTGCTGTATTTGTGTCATTTGTGGGGAAAAGAGTTGTATATTCATTTTACGTCGTGACGTCATTTCTGTTCAGCCCGCGCTGCGTCCTCAAGCCCGCGTTGAGCACGTGAGGAGAGGCAAGCAGTTAGCAGTGCTCCTTCAATATAAGTTTGTAAAAGTTACCAGAAGTTTATTAAGTACTTACCATCAAAAATATAATTGTTGAGAGTGTTATAAATGTACTAGGAATCGTTTTATGCGTGGATGGATGAGATTTAATCATTTGATTACGGAGTCCAGCGGTTTGGGTGTGTGTATGTGCGTCAGCAGAATACGGTGAATTTAGCTAATCAATTAACTGGTGTTTAATCTGTCCGGGTGGAAAAAAATCACTGAACGAAATAATTTCCCATTGTTGTACTCTCTCTCTCTATTCCATCCAGCATCTGCATCTCCAAGTTAATAAGCCCTCCATCAGCAGCAGTTCCTGTGATCGGTCTCTTCACGTGTAACACAACGCAGACTGTAACAGTGTCAGTGTAGGGCCGGTTACACAGTTAAACAAATTAGCTTCAGATCTCAATACAAAGTTTAATCTTTTAATTCAAAAACAATATACAGCCCTTCCTCATTTTACATAGAGTGCAAAAATTAAATACACACTGTGTTTTTTTAAATAACATACAGGTGTACTTTGTAAACAAGCACTATACAACAGGTAGTTCCAGTCCATTAATCTGATTGGCCGAGATGTGTTCCAAGAATGCATATATTTCCTATAACTGCACTAGGATGTTTCATTGTGTGTATCACTCCGCTCGTCTGTGTTCGCCATGTAAAATTCCACTTCCTGGTTCGAAACTGTTACTACAGTAGTGTTAGCGACATCATCAGCAGATATGGCAAATTATACTTTTCAGGAATGTAATTTTTGCCTTAAATTATGAAAGCTTATCATACGAAGATGCCAATTTTACTGGAAGCACCTTTAACAGGAATGTACAAATCAGTGTGAGCTAGCTAGCCGATGAGTGGGTTTTCTTTGGGATCGATTTCCACTAGCGGAGCAAAAATAAACAGAACGGCTGGCCATATTGTGTCGGAAATGTCACTCATGTCCATAAAGTCCCCATCAGGTGGCTTCTCGTTTGATTCCATATGCTTACGTATACTCATCTGAAACAGAAATTTAGAGGAACATTGTGTAGAAGTGCTTCGACAGACACAACTGAAACAGCAGCCAAAAGCGATGCCACACCCCCAGCAAATCTAAACAAACCTGACAGTAGCTTAGTGAGCTAGCTAAATATGGAGAATAGTGAAGAGTTTGACGAGAGACTTTTACTTACTCTGTTAAAGACAGAATCACACTCTCACTCAGGCTAAGAAAGCGAAATATTCCAGCATTGATGATCCCCCACTTTGAGCACGCCTCCGAAAAGCTCCAGTCACACAACTGTAACCTCATCGAGAAACAAAACCCTCTTCAAAATAAAAGGCACTTCAACGATTTTTTTGAACAAGGGGATGGTTGGATAAGGGCAACGTGTGCAGAACAACTCCAAAAATGCACAGATGCACCATGTTTGCTGCCTACATGCTGCAAGACCTGCCTCAGGAACGGAGTGTGTATATGTATGGTGGTTCTAGAGGAGATTTAAATAATGTTGACATCTGTAGTAATTATGATTGATTTGCACAGGAAAAGTGATCTCTATACAAATCACAGAAATGGAAATCTCTTCACCATGTACAATATGCTATATACATCTCATTTTATGGACTGGAACGGACGGGCGTCCCATCCAGGGTGTTTTCCTGTCTCACACCTGGTGTTCCCGGGACAGGCTCCAGATCCACCGTGACCAGAATAAAGCACTTACTGAGGAGGTGAAAATGAATTGTGTCTATGTAATGAAATCAAACACTCATTCCTTTTGTCCTGTGTGGAATGATGCCAAACTGCATTTAGGCAAAAAAAAAAAAAAAAACCTTCAAGTGATTTGACTTCCTTTACTTGTTAACAATGTTAACTTCAAGCACAAAATTAGAATCAAAGCCTTGGCCGATCAGCTGCTATTGTGCTAAGTGGAAAATTGTGTAAATTAGACTTTTCACCAAACCTTTTATTCTTTAAGGTTAATTAGACTATGACTGATTGCTTCTCTGTGTTCTCAGCTTGTTGATTAATTTTCATCTGCCACTCTGAGATGGACGAAAAGCTCCACTGTGTAATCAGTGACTTTTTTTTACTAAGCAAGAAAAACTGTGAATCACTCTTTATGAACAAAGTGGCAGTCTTATACAAACTGCCATGTGCTGTGCACTGGGCCCGTGTGTGTTAAACCACTGAGTGTTTCATGAATATTTTAGTTCCAGTGAAAAGATTCCCGATGTGTTTAGCTTGCTATCAGTCAATCACAGATGTATCCTGGAGCCAGGAGGCATTTCATGTGGCTTGTTTTACACAAATAAAATGTAATGCTACATTGTGGCTTGGGGAAGCTACAGACAAATGACATTAAAACAAATTTTATGACAGAACGATCCCCATTTGTGTCCGCAGGGCTTCAAACGATGCATATTTTCACTGTAATTATTTTTTTTTAAACGTTTTATGATGGATTGTGTATACTGAGAGCCATTTACTGCTAAACACAGGCCTAAACGAAATAACTTGAAATGTCCATGATTTATTCATGGCCACCTGGT
The DNA here is from genome assembly GCA_037576815.1 of Pangasius larnaudii. Taxonomy (NCBI): domain Eukaryota; kingdom Metazoa; phylum Chordata; class Actinopteri; order Siluriformes; family Pangasiidae; genus Pangasius; species Pangasius larnaudii. The sequence goes on from CM074930.1 coordinate 97,981, forward strand.
GCATAAAATTCAATTCAATGGTGCATAATTTCAAATAAAACACCTCCCTGGAAAAAGACTTTGACTGTTAATTATATGCTTTTTTTATTCATTAATACACTCCAGCATTGTAATATATTATATTTGTACCATATCACTGTTGAATTCTGTTCAGTTCTTGATCCTGATTGTTCAGAAGGTGTTTAGTAATTTTCTATAACAGTAGTACTGAAAATACTGTACATCAGACTGTAATTGAAGTCACAGCTTTATATTAATGTGCTAATTCTAGTACGTTATCTTTTACACAGTAGCAACAAATTCATAGATACTTGTGTGGCAGATGCTCCATATTGTCTAAGACACTGAAAAAAAAAGTAATGTTATTTAACAAAAAAAAGTGTAATCATTGATACACTGAAGTTTTCTTTAAGAGGCATTTATTTACCATTTATGGAAGGAGTCTCCAGTGTCAGCACTTGAATTAAGAATCACTTAATTTTCTGCAACAGGAAGGTCTTCAGGACAGAGGACATTTTGCTTTCTGTCTACTGGGTAAAAGGAGGAGCTGTGTATGTTTTGTTTTTTTTTGTCTAACTTCTAGAGAGAAAAATGAGAAGCTGGTGAAAGAACAACCGTTTATAGTTGCTATAGCGTAAGTGATAACAGGAACTTGTTTGTGGACATTCCACAACATTCAGAAAAACCACACTGGATAGAAATAGTAACTTGGTCTATGAGTGTGAAATCTTACAATTCAATTTAAAATCCTTATGCAAAAAAATTCCTTATGCATCCTGATGCATCATAATGTTTAATTTCTGCAGCCAACATTACGATTTTTTTTTTCAGCATGACTATTTGCTGCATCTATCATGAAAAGCTAGGTTAACTATATTTCCATTAAGGCCGCCAGAACAAGTGTTCTACTTCTAGTCTTCTTAGATAAGGATATTGAAACATGGTTCCTAAAACCTTTTGCTAAACTACCCTAAAAAGTGCTCTGAATATGTGCATGCCATTTATAGCACATTTTCAGTTAGACATTTACACATATACAGATATACATCTAAATTACGCATTGTTTTTTAAATTAAGTATAAAATATTATGAGTTATGTTGTTGCTCAAATGTTGGTATAAAGTGCGCTACATAGGCACAAATATGCCATTTTGTTATACCCTATAGCGTAGTATATAGACAGTTGGGATTTAGCCTCACTGTGAATTATTCCATGCATGAAGATGGATTAAAAATGTTATGTTTTAATATCAATTCCTGGCACCAAATCTGGCACCAAAGTGTGATACTGCCTCAGCTTATTCTTTGCTTTTTTGTGACACAACCTCATAGTGTAGATTCAGTATTAATATTCACACTGTCTGTAGCAGCATAGCACAGTAACCACATTAATATTTGAAGCATATGAATTCATATGCTTAATATTGTGTTTAAAATTGAAATGCCATTTTTAAGGCATCTTGTAGACTAGTGTTCATTTTTCATTACAAATGTTTGTTGACATTTATCTATAAGCCTGTGTAAAGAATCTGATTATGATATTTAGTGCATCGGTGCGTAGTTGGCCAAGAGAGAATCCAATACAGCTATATATTTTTTTCTTTCCATACAAGTGATTACTACGTGAATATCAATATTACCTCTTTGTCTTCCTTAAATAATGTTGCTCATCACCAGCATTTCTGTTATGCTCCTTTACAGGGTGTCCCAAAAGTCTCCATACATAAGGGAAATGAACACTTTTTAGCAAAATGTCTTCCAAAATTTTTCATACTTAGCTGATATTATACAGTATATATATATTTTCAGATAGCCTTTAAGAATGCTGTTGACAAAAGAAGAACATATTGAAATCATTCTCATGGCTAGATCTGCAAGCTGTTGTAAGGTTGCGGTGGATAACAGGAAACATGGCAAGCACATCACACACGACACTGCTGCCAAACCTATTAAATTCAAAAAGACTGGAAATGTTGCAGACCAACTGAGAAGTGGACGTCCACCAACATCCACTGAAGAAGGCACAACCGACGTGGTGCTGGCTTACATAGTCCCCTATGTGTGGAGACTTTTGGGACACCCTGTATTTCATGAAAACTGCCTGGAGATGGTCAGTTAAAAACCAGAGAAGAGAAACGCCTTGTCATCTTCACTGTTATTCACCATTGTGACTTAAAGCCCCAAAGATAAGCAACTTCATGTGGAAGAGTCACTCAGTCTCGCTCAGGTGCACTTTTTCTACAAAGACACATCGTCTAGTCAGTGTTTCTGATAAGTTTACTGCCTTTTACAAGATTGCTTTTTTACAGTGCAGACTAGCAAATTTAAACAACTTATAATAGGTTCCCCACATTTTTAATCACTTGACATGATATCATGAAGTGCTTGAACTGAATTATGCTTAGAGCATATTATATTTTATGTTTTATCTGTAAAAAAAAAAAAATAAGTTGGGGTTTGGCCTCAGACATGAGTCGAGGATTGTGGTGTCAGCTCATTCAGGAAGCGGGGCTTGTTTCATTCCCATACTGTCAAAACACATCTTTGTGCTCATCTATCTGAAACAAACACTATCTGAAACAACACTAGTGATAGATCAAGCCTCGTAAATGTAGAGTTGTAGAGGTCAGGTAGAGGTGAGATGTTTACCGAGAGGCTATAAATGAGAGACTGGACAAAACAAGAGTGGATTTTTAAATCTCATTTCTAGCATGATGGTGAGAAACGACAAAGGCAACTGATTAATTTTTCTTAACTTCTTGCAAAGCTGCTACACACCCAGCCATGCTTTCTGAACTGCTTTAATAGTACGCTAGTCTGAAACAGTAGGTACGCTTCAGAACTGAGTATTGAGAAATATCAAAATCAGAATGTTTTATTTATTCGCCAAGTACAGGGTGTACAAGGAATTCTTTTGGTGCAGCATCACATATAATACATGACAGCACAGTAAGCAGACAATACAATGCATTTGACAGGAAAGACAGTGCAAAAAGTCCAATGCAATATGAAGGATACTGCTAAAAAGCAAAAATGTATTTCTATAATTGTAACAGTTTTATATCATCTCCTTCAAACACACATAAAACTCCTTCAAACACATTAAACACCAACCAAAGTTCACTGCCAAACAATGAATATAAAAAGTAGAGCTGTAATCTTTATTTATTGTTCATGTCAAGCTTTTCAGTTTAAATTACCCATGAGACAGTCATTTATTTGGCACAGTCTATGACTCATTCTTTCACTTTACACTGCTTAGGACATCATTCATTCATTGGAGTCCAGACATTTATGCAGGTACTCATGTACTATACGTCAATATATCTGATGAATATCTGTGTTGGACTGTCGGATTATTTTAAAGATGCGTTATGACTGTTTACGAATTTATTAGCTTAAGGAAATATACGTAGTGTATGCAACGTGCACGCTTATCGACACTTTCTGCATGGAATTAAAATGAACATTTATTAAAGTGTTTGTAGCACTATTTCAGGGAGCTTTCTTTTTCTTTTCAGTGCTCTCACATTTAAACACATACAGCATGAAGACAAAGATGTGAGAAATACAACATAGCCTCTGCTGAGGACGGCCCCACATGGACGGCCTAAGGATACACGAGATTACTGTGGATGGTACCACTTAGAAATCATGAAGATGGCTTTGGACTACAATTGATATGAACAGATTTTCTCTGATGGCTTAGGACTACAATTGCTATGCACTCAAGTCTCCATCAGTGAACAGTCTGATAACTTCAACAAAATAGACTTCATGTGAAAACTATAATGAATAATGAATTTCCTGGTTACACAATTGCACTTTTGGCCATGTAGTACACAGTTATAGAAGGGAAATGTTTATAATCTGTCACCCAGATGAGGATGAGTTCCCATTTGAGTCTGGTTCCTCTCAAGGTTTCTTCCTCATATCGTCTCAGGGAGTTTTTCCAGACCACCGTCACTTCTGGCCTGCTCATTAGGGATAAATTTATAAATGTTAAATTTATATCCTGAATTTATATATTTCTGTAAAGTTGCTCTGTGACAATGTCCGTTGTTATAAGCGCTATACAAATAAAATTGAATTGAATTGTTACAGAATAGGCAAAGGCTTTCTGCCAGTAGGATTTTCAAGAGGACAAATAGGAAGAGGAAAAAAAAGATTTTTTTAAAGTTAAGATTAAACCCCAGGAAAATAAAAGCCTCACTCATTTGACTTAAAATCCAAACTTCTATATAGCTTCTCCTGGCACGTAAATAATGCGGAGTGCCTTTCTGTTTATGTCATCCCCTCAACAGTGATTACATCAGGGTGTCTAGTTACCAGCGCTGCAGATGGCATTTGTAATGAAATGACAACAGGACAAAAGACCACTGGAGTTGCTCTTGAATGGTCACACCCATAGACACCAAACAGCAAATTTCACAAATAGCCGTTCTTCTGAAATGGTGACCTCTGGTGGTGAACCTAGGAGTCATGGTTGGAGTTGTTACAAAACCCCTACATCTCAAGCTGGAACCTTAAGTCTCTCAATATTTACTTTGTTCAAAAAAAATCTAAAGAGTAGAGAAGAGAGCTTTATTGTCATTCTAGCCATATACAAGTGTACAGTAGAATAAAATAGTGTTCTCCAACGTCTTGAAGAACACTATAGAAAAGTCATAATGGTGTGATCAGCTGACATGTAGTGCACATTTATTAAAGCTACAGTGCAAAAGATGAAGATATAATAAATATTGTGCAAATTAAATTACTGTAAATTAATAATAGTGTGTGATTACTGGATTTAAAAAAAAAAAAAGATCTCTAAATCTTTTTTTTTTTAACAGAGCACAATAGTTCAGCCAGTCTGATAAACTACATTGTTAGAAAATACTAGAAAAGTGTTTTCCTTTTCTTTTCTGTGTAGTCAGCAGAATAATATGAGAGAGTTCTTGAAAACTGTCAAAAGTCATGTTTTTACAGCTCAGTCAGTCAAGTATGACCTGAAAAAATATTCAAATGTATTTGAATTTCAGTTTTATTGTGTATAAATATGCTTTAAACATGTTAGGATATGTTACTTGACCTGTATATTCATTAGTTTTCATGTTCTGCAGTAAACATTGCCTTGAGTCCTGCACTATAATGTAGTAATGTAGTAGTTTTTCCTAAGCTGGAACAACAGAAACCTGACCCTGCAGCATTTCAGGTCTGATTTACATTCACATCTACCGCATTTGGCAGATGCTCTTATCCACTTTCAGAAGTGCACTGTTGTCTGTTTGGAAAAGGATTCCTTATGCCAGTGCAGACTGACCACAAGAAAGCATCAGTGTTTTAAATGTAATGCGGCAGCTACAGGGTGGCAGAAGTGAAAACGCAGCAGTGATGTGTCATCTGAGAAAACCCCTGCATGTCTTACTGATGAGATTTTGCATTTGAATAACTCCAGCACACAGCTTAAAACAAGCATTGAGTGTACTTAAAATAACACTTTAGCTAAATAAAGCACAATGCCCTTTATTATCTCCTTAGAGTGAATATCACACACACCTTGTAACATAAGAGTTTGCTTTGGTTTTTGCTGATGAAAGTTAAATAAAGGCTCAGTGAAGCTTGAAGTTTCATTTTGGTCCTCTCAAAATCCAATAAGCAAACATTTGTCCAGAGACCTTGCTAATGGGAAGCTTTCTAGCAGATGAATATTGTTGTTTTTCTGATTCCCTAATGAGTTGTGTCTAATTAAATCCTGGATTTTGGTGTAGCTTAGTGGTTTCATGATTTTAAAAAAACGGCCAACTTTATTTCTGTAGGCTGTTATCCATTACAAACTCAACTTTTCTGCAGTATACTGTAGGTTTTTTCAGAAATCATGTGACATAAATCTATCCAAGGATCCTGAACATTTCACACTTGGTATTTTACTTGGTATTAGATTTTAGAATAAAAGATTAGCAACTAATAGGAGAATAAAACCAAGTAGACTGTTAACTGTATATTTTAGACAGGCCCTATTCCAAATCAGAGAAAATAAAATTCCAGTAGCTTTGCACCTAGCTGAGTAAATATCTGCTCTGAAAGAATAAGGCTTTGCCTTAACACATCAAAACAAAATGGTTGTGTATTTCTGAGATGTATCATCTGCAGTGATGCATTAAAACAAAGTCATGGTGTGCTTGGTTGGTTTGATGTATTGAGTGTCAGGGCTCCAGCACATCCATGTAGTTGAATTGCTTGAGCAGCATTTCCATCCTGGGTGATATAGCTTTTGCTTTGGTTCCAAAATCATTTTGTCTGGAGCACTCTGGACCACTCATGGGCATTAAATTCTACAGCACAGAGGCTATTCACTGAACAAACATCATTTACACTCATTTAGAGTTGGATTCCAGACCTATCCCTCAGTTTCACAGCTTTAATAAACAGATTAAAATATCAGTCTTGGCCTAAATCTATAGATCTTATTACAATGCCTTTTCCATTTGACTGAAGAAGCATATAATTAGATGATGAACAGACAGGGTCAATAGAGGAAACGCATGCACGCAAACGAAAGGTTCAGCAACTAGTGGAACAATATGAGCAAGAGTTGCAAAGAGTTGATAAATGTCTGGATTATTTATAGAGAGTGTGCTTGGGAACAGATGGTGATGATTAGATGATTGAGGGAACTAGAACGAGGTAGTGGATCATGTGTGGATCAAGGTAGGGTTTGTAGTTTGTTCAGCTCAAGATTCTGGGAAATGGAGCATATATATATATATATATATATATATATATATATATATATATATAAATGTGAAAAAGAAACAGTGGAGACTTACAAATGAGTGAAAATATGTACAAACAGCTTATAATTCCCACTTTGAACGTTGGACTTTCTTAAGAGGTCTGACTTCCATTCCATGAGAATTCCATGACATCATTCCAACATGGACCCCATAGACCAAAGTAAGATCAAGAAATGAAAGCATGTTTTAAGCCTTAAGGCAAATATTACCTCTGGTTCCTCTCAAGATTTCCTCATGTTGTCTCAGAGTTTTTCTCTTGCTATCCTTGAATGTGTAACATGGCAAAAATTGTCAGTATAACACTGTGTTATATTACTCTGAATAGATATAGGGCTAGGTTCGACTCTTGGGAGGGTAAAAAATGAAATTTTGGCCAAATGGTGTGAAGCAGCTAACAGCCAGCACATTTATTGCACATATAACAAAAAAACAAATAATAGACTAAACAAGTTAATATTTTGCTGTATTGTCCCAACACAACACTGCTAGAGTGGGAAAAATTCAATATTTTGTCCAGGTTGTGCATAACAGGTCCCAGAAAGCAAAGAGAGCGGGAAAAGAAAAAAGAAAATAAAAAAATAAAAGTGTCCAAAAGTCCTTCACAAGTTGGTGTGTGTGTAGTGTAAAATGAATGTATGTATAAGGCCTTGTTTTATCCTACTACCTGGGTAGTGTGTGTGTAAAGTAACAGCTTAGCCGTAGTTGAAAAGAATCCCACGATGCAGACTGATCCGATTTGAACATCAGCAGTAGGCCTTACAGAATCACAGGGTCTGGCTCGCCATAGTTCACATAAGCTCACAGTTGATCATGTCACAGGTTGGAATCAGACAACAACAAAAAAAAAACAGTCAGAGTTCATAGAAATAACTTCTCAATCGACATCAATATGAATTCCTTTTGAAACCCATGAACATACTCATGCACACCAGCTGCGAAGAGTCTTCTTCTCCTAATCTCTATGTCTCAGTTAACGAGATCATACAGCAACCCCATACAGGGAAACTGTGGTACTGCATTGAACTTAAGTATAGAACAGTGTAAAACCAGCGTCGAGCTTGGCCGATGTCAATATATATGTCAGCGGATTATTGTCTGTCATTATGACGAACTCTGCCCCATACAAATAGTCATATAATTTGTCTGTTATTGCCGACTTCAAGGCTAAAAATTCCAGATTGTGTTTGGGGTAACGTCTCTCACAATTGGATAACCCTCTGCTGGCAAATGAGAAAACCCAGAGATGGCCATCTTGCTGTTGGTATAAGGCAGCACCCAGGCCATGCAGGCTGGCATCTGTATGCCCCAACACTGTGGCAGTGGTGAATTCTTCAATAAAAAAGTCTGAAAGGTAACATCAAACTCAGGTGTCCATCTACTGCCAAAAGGCTTCTTAAAGTCAGTATTAGAGAGAGGTTTGGTCTCCTTTTTCTTTGGGAGTGAACAGTAACCAGTGGTCAGTGCATTTAAGGGCTTTGTGATCTTCAAGTAGTCCCTGACAAACCTCCGATAATCTCTAGTGAATCCTAGAAAGGATTTTAGCTCACTGATGTTAGTGGGTTTCGGCCAGGTGGTAAGTGCTGAGATTTTATCGGGGTCAGTCTCCACACCGTTTTCAGAAACAATGTGTCCAAGGTACTTTACGGACTTCATGAAGAACTGTCATTTGTCTGGGGACAGCTTTAGACCAAACTTTTTTAATTTGTTCAAGATCTTCATGAGGCGTTCCTCGTGTTCCTCTAGACTGCTGGAAAAAATGATTAAATCATCAAGAAATACAAGGACTTCTTTCAGATGCAGGCTGCCCACACATTTCTCCATAACACACTGAAAGGTGCTAGGTGCATTCGTCACCCTCTGTGCCATCATGTTAAACTCCCAGAATCCCATGGGTGCCACAAACGCTGTCTTATATTTGTCCTCCTCTTCAGCCTCAACTTGATAATACCCCGATTTCAGGTCCATAACAGAAAACCATTTAGATCCTGTTAGGGCGGAGAATGTCTCTTCAATGTTTGGCAGTGCATAGGCATCCTTTATTGTCTGATTATTCAACTTTCTATAGTCAACACAGAGCCGAATGGAACCATTTTTCATGACAACTATGGGTGAAGCGAATGGACTTTCGGACTCCCGGATGATGTTTGCATCCTTGAGTTCCTGAAGATGAAGTCTAACAGCCTCATAATCAGAAGGATGGATGGGCCTTACTCTTTGCTTAAAAGGGGTTGGGTCAAAGAGGCGAATTCTGTGCTTAACTGCCGTAGTGTGTCCGTAATCAAGATCATTCATAGCAAAAACCTCAGGAATGGAATTGAGCTTTTCTGCAATTCTGTTTCTCCATTCTTCAGAGAGAGGTGAGTCAGCGAAAGTGATCTTGTTATCATGGCTGGCAGAACACATGGCATTGCAGCTAACTACAGTGGAGGCAGGTAGAAATGTTTGCTCTTTCTCCTCAACAGAAGTATCCTTCAGCAAAGACAAAGCAGATGGAACATAAAGCTCAGCTAAGCAACATTTTCTTGGAAGGATGATTTCGTGAGCTGTTTCATTCTGAAGAAGGATAGGAACTTTAAATGATGTTCTTCTGGGACTTGTGAGAACATAACTGCAAAGAAGCAAACCACCAGGGAGACTGGAATGAGCACATGGCTCTACCACAAGGGAATAATTTCCGGCTGTAGACATGCCTCTAACATATCCATCCAGGACCATCTTTTGACCAGCAAGATGTTCTGTTTTCCTTTCAATTTGACTTGGCCCACTTGCCATTTTGTTGCTCAGTGGTCTATCTTTGCAACAGGTTCTGGACTAGAGGTGAGTACAGACATCGCCCTTTGAGAACAGCATGGCCATTACTGCTTGTGACACAGGACTTGAACAAGGTATCTAGGGTGTTAGTGCCAATAAGTACTGGGATTTCAAGATTGAATTTGTATTCGGGAATGACGAGTTCTAGAGTGGAGACAGTTTCAGCTTTTCCAGTGATATCTTCAGAGAAATGCATACTCAATTCAATGTAGCCCAAATAGGGCACAGTCTGCCCTCCAGCTCCTTCGACTTCGATCATCCAGAGAGAGGATTGGATGGGATGACAAGTGAGTATCATAGAATAATTTGGACACAGTTGTCACCTGTGACCCTGAATTGAGAATAGATACACAGGGCTTCCCTTCAATGACAATTTTAGCAGTGTATCTGGGACCTATAATGCTAGGATTTGACTCACTGTCATTGGCTGAAACACTGGAATGGGCTTGTCTCTTTATTCTTTCTTCATTCAATCTATTGGGACGCTTCTTTCTGCAAAGGGCCCCAGTATGTCCCATTACTGAAACCCTAACTGGTTTAACGGCATTCAATTTCTCCTTGTCCAATCATCCTGTTTGGCTTTAAGCTCTTTGTACTTCTTGTCTACTAGGGCTTTGTTAATGGAGCCTTCGCATAGTCTGGCTACATGGCCATCTTCTCCACATCTAATGCAGAACCATGGCTTTGGAGGTTTACTTGTTACTTGCTGCACATTTATCTCTGCTTTAGCTGGCATGACTTTTGGGCTTTCAGCTAACTCGGGCTCACATCCTTCTCTCTTTTTAGACTTGGAGTACTTTAACTGCATTTGCAGATTGGCCACTTGCTTTCTCAATGCCTCAGTCTCCAACAGGCAAGCTTGCAACACACCAGGGTCACCATAAGCAGAGACATTAGTAGCAAACTGTGTGTGACTCGTAACCTTATGCTTCGAAACGCCTATCTGTCACTGCATCCTATCAAGTTTTGCAACTCTTCTGTCCTCTTCAGTTCTGACCAGTAACAACAGTTCAGCAAAGTCAGGTGGTGTCTTTGCATTAGACTCAAGCTGAAGGGTAAGTATCAGGGAATGATCCCAGCACCCATGCTGGAACTGTTTCAATAAGTGGCTATTTGTGAAGCTTTACTACGCTTTACTGCTTTACTCCGTTCCGCCTGACAACAGTGCTAAGGATGGTCTGCAGTCTCTGTAAGTAGTCAGAAGCTTTTTCACCCATGTCCTGGTGAGTATTTAGGAACGTGGCAAAGATCTCATCGCCATCCTCCACAAGCCCATAAGTAGAATCAAGAAGTTTCGCATAATCCTGTGGAGGGGCAGTGTAACCAAGTTGCTTGACCACATCTGAGGCAGGTGGTAAGAGACTTTCAAGGATCCTCCTCCTCTGAACAAGAATCTTGTAGCAACAGGTCAACATTGAGGCACCACGTATCAAAGTCGGCTTCACCTGGGGGTTTTGGAACTCGGCCTAGAAAAGGAACGCAGCCATTTTGAATGTGCTTGCACTGCAGAAGCGTCATTTTCAATGACATGTTCAACAACTATGCGTTGCACCTCAGGTTGGTTTAATTCATCAAGAGTAAGTGCATTCAGTGCAGACTTCGGAGTCTTTTTCCTCACTACTGGATCTGATTTCATTTTTGATCTTTTAGGCTGTGATTTCTTTTTGTACCTTTGCAGTATGGAAGTGCTGTGGTCAGAAGATGTCATATCTGAACCAGCATCATCACAACTGGTGTCACTTGAATCCAGGGAAGAATGTTCAGCTTGGGCATGCGACTGTTTATTGAGGGGGTCTAACACTTTGACACTATCTACATGCCAGGTAACTGTGGGGTTTCGCATAGTTTTTACCTCTAGGGGAAAATCAGGCTCCATGAGTGCAACAGGAGTCTGTGTATCAAACTCTACTACTACAGTAGACTGCCCTGACTGTACAGTACTGGGGGTTACTCTCACTACTTTCACCAGGCAAAAAAAAAAACAATCAGTTTTGCTATACACTGAAGACATTTGGTTTTGAGTTTAATGAATAAGATGAATATGAGACAATATATCAGAATATCAGCTTTCATTTCCTGATATTTACATCTAGATGTGTTAAACAGCTTAGAACAGGAAACCTTGGTCACAGACTACCCAATTTTTAGGTGAGCAAAAGTATTGGAAGATAGTCTTAAAGTAAATAACACTTAATATTTGGTTACATATCCCATACTTGCAATAACTGTATCTGAAAAATCTGATCGATTTTTCTTATTTTCTCACCTTCAAAATGGCTTGCTGCTCTCCCATAGACAGCTCTCTGGTCTTCATGTTGGTTTATTCTTTTTAACAACAAATACAGTCTTCACAGGGAAAAGCCAGGGCTAAAACCAAGAGGAGGCATTCAGAGCTATTAATTATTTAAACAGTCATCTAACAGGGCACACCTGGGCAACAAGAAACACAGTCACATGTTCCAGTATTTTATGATACTTGAAAAATGGGTGGGTTCAAACAAAAGGTGTCACATTCTAACTTGTTTAACACATCTATGTAAATATCAGGAAATGAAACCTGAAACTCTATCATCTCATATTCATCTTTTGATCTCAAACTCGATTGTCTTCATTGTATAACAAAAACAAAAGAAATGCCTTGCCGTTGCAATACTCCCGGGGGGGGGGGGGGGGGTATGTTTATGTAAAACTGCTAAAAGCACTATAGAAATAAATTTTAACTGAATAATCAGTTGTATATAATACATTTCATTTCATTTAATGTAGGTAAGTAATTAAATTAAATGCAATCAAAAGCTAACAGAATGCACTATGTCTTGAAAGTGCATAAAAGCTTGAGTATTATATATTCCATTGCTTCAGTATATTAATGAAGAAAACATCCCAGGTACGCATGAATGAAACATATAGACCTTTCAAGTTATTTCTTTAAGACTGTGTTTAGTACTAAACAGCTCACAGTACACACAATCCATCGTAAAAAAAAAACGTTGAAAGTTTGCGTCATTTTAAACACTGCTCACAGAAAAGTGGATCAATCATTCATAAAATGTGTTTTAATGTCATTTGTTTGTAGCCACAATGTAACATGACATCTTACTTGTATTATATGTATTGAGTGTAAAACAAAAAAAAAACAAGCTGTATGAAATGCCTCCTGGCTCCAGGATACATCTCTGATTGAATGATAGCAAGCTAAACATATCGGGAATCTTTTCAAGAAGCTGCTGCACACTGTGTAAATGATTATCACTGGAGCTAAAATATTAATGAAATACTCACAGTGCTTTAACCCAGTGCCCAGCTTATGCCAGTTTGTATGAGACTGGCACCTTTTTCGTAAAGAGTTTTTGACCAAAATTGATTTTTTCTGCCAATAATATACCTTGACATCTCTACTTTGAGAAAACATTCATATATTTTACCTAAATAGTGTGGAAATTATTTTATTTAGGTTGTATTCTAATCTTGCCTTGGCATCTGCCTGCAAAGATCATACTGAGTAAGAAACCAGTCTTAACAAACACACAAATATGTGCTAAAGTGAAGCTGAATCAATTCAGTTCGTAATCAGGTAACAGCTCTCAAAATATTAGCAAAGCTCCTGCCCTATTACATCATCATCAAAACAGAGAAGAGCACTTATAAACTCTGTTTGGATGACAGAAGACAAAGTTTTAAAAATGTTATGTGACCTAATTAAAAAACCTTAATGACAATCGATTTAGCCAACAGAACAGATTGAATTAAGGATTATTCCCCACCAATGTAAGAGTGCTTATATGTTTATTAAATGCAGTGACTTTTACCTTTTACCTCAGATGAGGGGACAGAGACTGATGTGGATGATTTTGACAGTCAAACTGAGATCTCTTTTTCCATTGTAAACTTATAATTCTTTTATAATAATTATATCTTTTATAAATAATTTGACAGTGATGTGGTTTACTGTAGGTTCAATGTAGAGGTAGGTAGGTCATCTTTCATCTTTCATCTTCATGTGGACATCTCTTTTGGACTTTTTCTAACTTTTCATTTGACTGTGATACATGAAAAAGAGAAATATATCAGTTCACAAAAACTTTTCAGAACTATATAACATGAAGAAAATGTAACGTTAAGAAAATGTGAAGGGTTTTCACAGGCCGCCGCATATGTAGTAATATCACACAGACTTTCCAAAGTGGTTTAAGACACAATCTGATTTATTGTAATCAGTGTACAGTGTACAGTGTATTGTAATTGTAGTGTACAAAGCTTAACAGTGTATAGTGGCTTGCATACGTATTCATCCCCCTGGAACTTTCCAACATTAGTGTTAAAACCTGGACCTGAAATGGACTTAACTGGGATTATATGTCATGAATCTACTGGGAATAGCTGTTAATACTAGGAGGGGGAAATCAATAAAATTGGCAAAAGGTAATTTTTCTAATTTACAAATAAAAAACAAAGTATTCACCTGTTGCTATGAGACCCCTACGTTAGTTCTGGTACAGCCAGTTACCATCAGAAGTCACATAATTAGTTGAATGGCATTCACTTGTGTGCAATTAAACTGTCAAGTGATCTCAATATTCTGAAACACCCCAGAGTTTTTTAGAGAACATCCCTAAACAAACAGATTGCAGAGGACAGTCTTACTGTCCGCCTGTTGATCCAATAGATCAAGGGAAAATCATGTTCACACAAATGTTTAGTGTCCTCTTGTGGTCTTCAGTGTGATACTGCACTGTTCATTCATTTATGCACATGCTGGTCTATTTTTACTTTGGTTAATTTGGGTACTTTGGTTTCCTCTATTACCCACAATGCCATTAGGCTACCTGTTGATAGTAGTGCAGTGGGATTTATGCTGCAATTAACTCACAATTCTTGAACTCTGACGAGGAAAAACCAAAGAAAACACCCCTCAACTAGGAATTCCTACTAAGAAACTTGGGACGGTCTGCTTAAGCCCGAGTTCAGAAAGTGACATCAAATTCACATGGCTGCTCACAGCATCAACAGTAAACAAAGTAGCACTTCTTACCTTTAAATGAGTTATACTGTATATACAAGTATTTGCTTTAGATCAGTCAACATACAGATATATCCACTTGTTAAATCTGTAACACTGACTATACAGGTCTCTTTTTAAAGGAGGAAAATATACATCACTCATCACAGTTAGCTGGCTAGCTTGTTGCTAACAAAAGATGAAAAAAATATTATTCCAAGCTCTTCCAAGGGAAGTGGATTGCAGCATTAGCCCTCACTTCATCGCTACAGAGGGATGCAGCAGAGCTTTAGTCCTTTAGTCTGTCCAACTCTCTTCCCTTCTCATTTGTAAACTCTTCTCAACAGAAGTGAAGTTTTCCTTTAAGACATTCTAAAGGAGCTCTACTAAAGATCCTAAAGTTCTTAACTTTTTTTAACTGCAATTTAATTATAGTTAAATGCAAGAAAACCTCCAGTTCTTCACCTGATCAGAGCTGTGAGTGTGTGTCAGATGGCATAATGATTGACAGTGGCATTTTATCAGCAATGGAAACAAAAAGTACAAAAATTAGCACTGCTAGAAAATAGGGAGGTAATTAAAAATCAGAAGTGATCACAATGATCCATCCATCCATCCATTTTCTGTACCACTTATCCTACACAGGGTTCCCACGGAACTCCAGTCAACTGGATACAACTCATGTCTTTGGACTGGGAGAGAAAACCTGAGTACCTGGAGGAAACTCCTGAAGGCAGGCTCCACACACACAGGGCGGAGACAGGAATCGAACCCCCAACTCCAGAGGTGCGAGGCAAACATTATTATTATTAATATAATATAATATAATAATAATAATAATATATTAATATACTACAGTGTGAAATTAAATGCTGTGACAAAGAATAAGTAATTTACCACATTAATCATAGTAATGATGATATCACCAGCAAAACACTTCAAAGCAGCTAGCATATGGCACCTCCTATTTAACACACACACACACACACACACACATATGCACACGGAGTCAAACATCCCTCTGCACTCATTGATTTAGTTAAGCAACATATAATTATGTCAGATTGATTATGAACATCAAAGGCCTTTTGAGAGCGGCACAGTGATTTATGTGTCAAATTCTTTTTAATTATCTCAGTGTGTGCATGGGAATGAAACACGACAATAACAGTAGGAGGAAAGAAAGAGAGAGGTGAAGATCAAGGGAAGGAGTGAGAGGAAGAATGAGTGGAAGGGGCAAGAGAATAAAGAAAAAAGAGGAAAAAAGTAGAAGAAAAACATAGTGTACAGTAGAAGGGAGAGAGAAGGGAAGAAAGAGTGATGGAGCCGGAAGAGAGAGAGAGAGAGAAAGAAAGAAAGAAGGGTGAGAGTTGAAAGAAGGGCTATTACATGGATAGACAAAAGGCTTAAGTAAATGAGAGAGGGAGAGGAAGAGGGATGGATAGAGAGAAAGAAAAAGGAGACAGAAAGGAAGAATAGAAATAGTGGGGGAAAGGGGGATAAAATGAGGTAGAGGACGAGGGAGTGGGAAAAGAAAAGATAGGGAGAAGGGAAGATGAAGAGAGGAAAAGAGTAGAGTGTAGGAAAGAGAAAGAAAGAGATATAAAGCTAAAGAGTAAGCAAGCTGAAGGGGCAAATAGAGAGAAAATTAAAGTAAGGAAGATAGCGGGGGAATTGGAGTGAAAAAGCAAGAACAAGAAAAAAAAAAAAAAAAAAAAAAAAAAAAAAAAAAAAAAAAAAATAAAAAAAATTAAAATAATATATAAAAAT